>DWKL01004482.1:0-10557 GCA_018249415.1 Phareas burnsi
GTTATAGGTTATATTAAAGCCACAGACTATATACACATCACAAATTGATCTGATAAAATGATAAAAACAAACTAGTATAGATGGCAGAAGAGTCGCTAAATTAACAGTGTGTTGAAGGCTTTATGTTTGGATTAAAATAATTATGAATGAATAATAACATTATGAACATTAACATACTAAAAAACAGCAACAAGCGCATCAGTAGCCTTATTACTATTACTACACATAAATATACTATCTACAGGTCTTTATACAGAATAATCATTTTCAAAAGATAATATAGAAACAAAACATTTACTTTCACCACTTTTAATCGATTTCTTTTTTTCTAACGTTTTCTCAATGTAAAAATGTTATAGATTTATTTTTAAAGCCCTTTTAATTGGTGGTAGAATTATAGTTCGTCCGGGGACATATCACCGCCGAGTTCATAATCCACCCTGAAATAATTCTTGTTTCTTTCGGGTATACATATAGCGTGGCGACCATCTTAGTCCTCAGGAATAATAACGTTTCTACGTATTTTCGAGATCCGAAAAATTCCCTTTACATACCATTAATCTATGTATTGTGAAAAGTGACAACACGCGAACTCCTTATACAATATATAGACGTTATTTGAGTTAATGTACTCGTTGGCACATCATATATCCGACCGTGCTGACCACGAGCCATTTACTCGTCTCAGGGGATTGCGTTCGTCTATTGGCAGCAAATGGAACCTTTCCCGGGAGAATTCTTAGTGTGGGCATTTTGTCAAACATCAAGAAAATGACTGTTAGTTACAGTACGGTACGACCGTCTCCCTGCTCAACAGCGAAGTTGTATTATTACATTGGAAGGTATTGACTCTCTTGAGAACTGTTCGGGTAAAAAGGGATCCCTCAGAACTCGTTTTTTCCATACATATGTCCCTTTTAATTACATAAAGCTGTCGCATTGGAAGTCCATGAGATCCATTAAGTCCACGGACTGACGTGCAGTCAAAGACGTGACAGTGACACTATACGATGACATTATTGACAATATGACACTTAAGAAGTACCTATTCTTCGTTGGGTTAGAAGGTGTGAGCACGTTTTTATGGCAGGAAAACAAGCGATGATAATACTTTAACGTGTTAATTAAATTCCTTATTTAAATATTGTGGTTGGAAACAATTAGCAGACTATTGTAATAATAATTTACCCATTAAATATAATTATTACATAATGGATATTCCTGCGTAAGTAATTTTTTGCTTATTATAGCATCCTTTTTGTGCGACATTATTTTAATTTGCGTGACCGGGTCATCGCATTAAGTTATTTAAGTTTTAGATAATATATATAACATAGAACTAACTTTTCATTATTTACGAAATTATTACATCGATATAATTATATCATATATTTTTGTGTATTTTCAATTTCAATTTTATTTTACATTTATAATAGTATACTACCAAAGTAAAAGTCAATAAAATTGTATAGCTTACATTATATTCTTCTTAAATTATTATTCTTATTTACATGACTTTTGTGTCAATTCATCAGCTGTATAAACAGTAATGGTATTTTGAATTAATTAAATAAAGTTAGTTTTTTTAAAAAGCATTCAGTAATACGGCGGACACTAAATTTTTTAATAAAGTGCAATTAAAATATACATGTTCTTTCTGATAGCTTTTGAATACATTTTTATTTAGATTTTATTATTATTATTATCATATTATGAATCCACATTATTATAGTCACTGTTGTCAACAGAATATAAACATTAACATTTTGACAACAATGACCAATGATGAGACAAAATACAATTTACTATGCTTTTTGGCATGTGATGTATGCCAAGTAATTTGAAACATGATTAAATATTTAATGTTTGAATTGGCAGCAAAAATATTGATAATAAAGTCTGATACAGACTTTTATGTTATTTGATTATGTAAAGAAAGATAATACAGTATGAAATGTTTATTTAATTTATATGAACTTTAATTCTATTATAGTTATCTCCTATATCTGTATATACATCATACATGCAGTTATAAGATGCTATTATTATTTAGGATTCTACAGAGAGTAGTTAAGTTTAATAAAAATTGGATACTAAATTTAAACCCGTAAAATCTAAAACCTGTTGACATATTTTCGAAATTAACTTAGACAAAGAAATAGACCAAAATTTTAAATCTCAAAGCTCAAGCACTGTTTACATAAAAAATAATGGGATGTTACTATGAAGTCAAAGAACTCTTAATTGTCTAATGTAAAATTGGAGATGTCCAGGGAATTGGATAAAATGATGGTTAAAATAGAGATAAAAAAATTATTGGTATTTTTTTATTTTCAGCTGCTTATGTGATAAAGAAGGCCTTCTTGTTGGCATTGGGAACCCATTGCTTGATATCTCCGCTGTAGTGGATGAGGACCTCCTGAAGAAGTATGACCTGCACCCAGATGATGCTATCATGGCTGAGCCCAAGCATATGCCACTGTATAGAGAACTTATGGATAAGTAAGTTTTATGGATTATCTCGCCAAATCATGATGGGTATATTAAAGGTGATAGAAGTCTTCAAGGTGTGTGTAGGTACCACTACACTTGTTTATAATAGAAATGTACAGTTGTTGGATGTTCCACTTTGATGGATGTTAACATATGTCAGGGATACCTACAAGACATTCTAGCTTAGTCCTCAAGGTTTACATCATAGTCATCTTTGTTTTACTAGATATGTTAGTAAATTGCAGTGACCAGTTAACATGCTTAAGATGATATCCTGCATGCTCGTCTACTGCTCCCATTACATGAGAAATAATTAAAATCACATCAACTTTCATTATAGCTATCAATACATTCTGTTATGGTTATGGGTCGTCTTCTAATCAGTCATTCTGTTTCACAAAAATGTACAGAAATAAATATGTCAAGTGACCATTCTGTGATGTTGGAATCTCATTAACATGTAGTAAACTTGATAGTTATGGTTTCATGTATTGTACTTTAATTACACTCACTGTTACTAACAATGTTTTGTAGTTTGAAATGTTAGTGCAATTTAGTTAGTGAATCTGTGATTAGAATTGTGTGAATAATGTGTAGCTAATCTACAATGGGTATATATACAAATTTCCCCCATTGTTCACATCTTATGTAAAGTTAATACAATTGTACTTGATTTTCCAAAGCAATTAGTGTTAAGGATAATGATAAGGATGAATTTGAAATAATAGAAATTAAAACAATGTTTTTTAAGCAATGAAAATTATTATATATATATCTAATCACACTTTTCTGGTTTATAGCAGTAATGTTTAGCGCTGCTCTATTCTGACTTGAAGGGTGGGTAAGAGCTGGCTGGGAAAACATCTACATTAGGCATTCCAGCTTAGTCCTTAGGGGTAGTCCTCAGTTTTTGTCGTCAGATCATAATTTATTATAAAAAAGAACAACATTAAACACTCATAGCACCCCCTAGGATACCCTGTTTTATGGGTGTCTGTTTTGTGGGTGTTTAAATACTCGTCTTGTACGTATCTAACGTACAAGACGAGTATTTAAACACCTACACAGAACAGAAATCGTAATTCATAATTTACATTTCTGCTCGACCGGGAATCGAACCCGGAACCGTCTGCATGTCAGGCGATGGTATGGTGACCGCTGCGTCATCATGCCTAGACTTATTTCTGCCTTTGCTAGGGTATCCTGGTTGGAAATATGTGGTATGGGAGAGACTTGCACGACGCTATCCAATTCAGTCCTCAGGGGCGGCAAGGTGCATGTGGCTGACCTCTGATAGGACTTTTATCCTATTTGGGGTATATTACAGATGTCAATTGGTGCCCGTTTTCCTTCGAGTGATCCACTGTGAAGCAATTCTCGTGTTTCTGTTGAAGAGGTGCGGTTGTTAGGTACACTTACAGCGAGGCGATCATCTTAGTCCTCAGGAGTAGTAACGTGTCTATGTATGGATAGGACTTCAGTTCTACTTAAGATTAGATGAGGGTGTCCATGGGCTCCAGTGACCACTTAACATCAGGTGGCTTGCACGCTTTTTTGCTACATTTCTCGCATAAAAATAAAAAAGTGCGTGCTAAGTTAAGTAATAAACATAAACAGCTGACTTGCAGTCCTTGTGTTCAGTGGTCTATTGGTATGTGACCAAATCTAGGTAATGTTATCTAAAGTTTATCACAGAAATGTCACTACGCCTGAAAACAAAGTACAGTACAAATACAAGTACTTCATGTAAGTAAGTCGGTTTTGTCCCACCCACAGTGCACCAAAAATAAAGGTGGTGGAAATCCGTTGGCTCGTCTACGGCGGCACCACAACCACCCCTATTTCTGCACTTTGACAGTGTTTTAGAGGTGATACAGTGATTTTGTTTACCTGGTGTACTAAGGAAGAGTTACACGAAGCGTTGCGACTTAGTTTTCACGTATCTGTGTCCTAGATCAAGTAGGAGTCCAATCCTATTTGCAGTTAAATATAAATTGTCATGCGCGGCAGTGACCACTTACTATCAACTGGCCCGCACTATGCTATCAATATATGTGTATAGTGGTGGTTCCATCCCACTGAAACTAGAAAAAAAAACATCTTTGTAAAGGTAAAAATCTGTTTCACTAAAGAGTAACTATAACATAACATAACTAACATTAGAACTATCTGCTTCTGTTGCTAAGTGCAATCTACGTTCAATGAATACGCATTTGGTAGCCAAGCGTGCTACATGTCAGACCGCATAATGATTAATTATCTATCTTCAATTGAATATGTTCGAGATCACGGCTAACCGCAAGCTGTCGGTTTGCGGTTGACCGTTAGTATTCCGTCTTATTAGTATATTATTAATAAGGTGAGTGATTGAAATTGAAAGAATTGCTTACAATATTATTATTAAACAAATATTGTATGTAGCGTTATTAATAAGATATGTTAGAGATATTATTATTATATATTTAATTAATACTGTTTTTCTTATACATGGTCGTGTACATAAATATTTATATAAATAAATAAAAAAATTAAACAGCTATGTTACTTCCTGTAAGTCCTTTCTCGTCGTATCGAAATTCTTTTAAAATCGTGTCGGCTGCTTTGAAGATTTGCTTACAGAGTCTTTAAATGTTTCTATTTTTTACCATTTATATAATTACAATAAATGACCATTAATTATACAAATAAGCGCATGAAGTTAGAAAATAACAGTTATTTCCAAATTACGGACAGACATTTCTTTGTTTGAATTTGCATTATTATGTCGGCCCCACTCCCTCATCTCTCGTAAGAGTCGTATGAGGCGACTAACTTATCGATCCAGATTCCCGGATCCGAATAAAATCCCGAAAGATTCTTTCAACGAAAGATGTTTCTACTATAGATACAAAAACGCTCAAGTAAGCGCGATGACTATGGGAAAAGACTCATCTCTAGGGAGTCCTATGCTCAGCAGTGGACTTCTAAGCATGATTGTTGGGATAGATTAGAACATACAATTGAGTACATGATATATGAAGCTCTAGCGGCTAAAACGTTACTTAACATAATTTCAGGTACAAGACAGAGTTCATAGCGGGAGGCAGTGTCCAGAACTCGCTGAGAGTAGCCCAATGGATCCTGAAGAAGCCCAACATGTGTGTATACTTTGGCTGCGTGGGTAACGATGACTACGCTAAGATTTTGAAGGAAAGAGCCGTGTAAGTATGTTGTAATTATAATATATGTGAGTACATAAAGTTAAGCAATTATAGCCTAATAGTTTAGATTCCGGCCAGTGTGAGCCACTGGGTGTCCGGGCTTCGAATTCCGCACGCATCTCTGATTTTTCGCAGTTACGTGCGTATTAGAAGTTAATTATCATTTGCTTTAACGGTGAAGCAAAACATCTTGAGGAAACCTACATATTTAAGAGTTCTTTGTAAAATGTTCGAATGTTGTGTAATATGGCCTAACCCCTCTCATTCTTACAGGAGACCCGTGCGCAACAGTGAGATATTAATGGGTTAATGATGATGGGTTCATAAAAAATGATAAATCACAATTATCACCTTCTTGGCATATGATGCCTTTTATAGTACCTCTACCCTATATGTCGTAAGAAACAAAGAGGAAAAGAGTGTGCCCTCGAGACCCCACCATTTTCCCTTCCCCGGGACGCTAATTAATTTCATACACCTTTGAGAACATCACCCGGATCTCTTACATTCGTTTACATGTTGCCTCCAGTTACACAGTTTTTTTTATATCTACGAATAATAAAAAATGAGCAGGCTACCTCGTATTAATTTATCACTGCAGCCCATGGACATCCACATCTAACCTCAAACGGGATTGAAGTCTTATCTGAGGTTGTACGTAGATGCGTTACTACTCCTGAGGGCTATGATGGTAGCCTCGCTGTAAGTGTACCTAACAACTGCACCACTCCAACCGAGACACGAGTGCTTCACAGCTCACTGTGAGGGCTACGATGATATTCGTGGATGATAATGAGCAACTCTAGTACATCTATCGTATATATTCATAATAATTACTGTCTACACTATTAGCATAATTTATCTCACGACTCGTACTGCACTCGCACGAGTGTGGGTACATTCATTCATAAATCAATTTTCTGTATTTCTTACTTTTTATAAATTATCTACTTCACTATCGTGATCATCCGATGCGGGGATTTCTGTTTAGATAAAAATAACAAAAAAGATAGGAAGCGAGCAATCGTAAAATATCTAGATCAGATCTTACGATTCCGATAAATTCGTATCGCATAGTACTACGAGATAGTCAGTCTTCAACATGACACGTTTCCTGAGATTATTTGGCGGAATGGTTTTACCCCTGCTTTGCTTGTTAATTAAATATTGTCTTTTAAGCACTTTAAGCGAGCGAGCGAGCGAGCGAAGATTCCTCGCGATTGGCTTTTCGTTTTTTATTCAGAATCCCTGAATATTATGTGTCATTGAATTATTTTTGTGTGGATGGACTGTTCAAACAGTTTCCAAGATTAGTCGCTACAGATAGGTGCAAGATTTAAAACGGTTGTTTTCACTTTGGTATCACAAAAATAACCTTATGAGCTTAAAAATAAAGTTTTTATATTATACACAATGAATTTTAATATACGTAATATGTTTACATAACTATAAGTGACTCTACAACTTATTTAAAACTCCGACATTTATCGAGGAATTTTCAAATTCTAATCTAAAATATGGTAGAAGAAGGAAAGTGTACTAATTTGCATTGGAGTAGCGGGGTGGAGTAAGCTTCGGGTCTTCCCCAATTGTGAGGTGACCCGTGTCCAACTGTGGGACTCAAAAAGGGTTGCAGCCAAGAAGGAAGGGGTCTAGTTATAAAATATAATAGCTCTCAACACGAGGCGATTTGCTCGCAATGGTTAAGTCTGTGATAAATATAAATGCCTCTGTAATTTACCTAGCTGATATAAATTTAAATAAGCCTTTGTTGTTTACCACAAGCCAACGGTTCAGATGTCGGATGATGCAACCGACAGATAACATACATTTTGTTAGCGTTACGTGTACAGTGATCCCGCATCGTCTGATAACATTCGCTCGCTGTATCTTATCACCGACCCATCTCAATGTATCGTTTTTGGATACATATTGCCAGTTATTGTTGTACATAGCCATCTTTATATCTCTATATAAAGATAAATCTTATGAAAGTAATTTGAGTAGAGTTTTTATAAATCTGCCTTTCGATCGTCCATTAGGTGCAGGACGCGATCTAGCTATTATGTCTTGTGGTAAAATGTTTTCCTTTCATGCTGGGTGTCCGGGATCAGATCCCCCTCTTTTAATTGTTCGTAAAATCAAACCCGTATTTTGATTTTTCGAAGTAATGTGTTTATTCCAAATTAATTATCACTTGCGTGCATACCTGCAAGTTCTCCGTAAAGGTGTGCGAAGTATACTAACCTTTAATTGGCCAGCATGGTAGGCTACCGTCTAAGCCTTCTCGTTCTGAGAGGAGACCCGCTTATAGCAGTAGGACAGTAATGCTTAAAGACACATGTCCAAAGTCAATTGGACACAAAAGCTGAATCGAGACATCTCGTGCAATTATTAATTAGTTCCTTTGGTCCCGCGATTATTACTTCCAATGAATCTTGACCTCAAAGAGCCGTTCTTTTATTTATTTATGGATATGCAGTGTGTAAACGTATAATTATTTTGATACCTAGCACTAACTTTAGGTAAACCTATTTTCTTGTTTTCTTTATCACGGATTTTTGCTGCGTAATACTATTTTCCTTATCCACTTACGCATTCTTAGTCATCGGGATTATGAACTTAGCTATAACTGACTGACATGTAATAAATACCAGTTAATTTGGCTTAAATATTGTTGTTTAACGTTTAACAACGACTGTTCTACACTAAACATCAAAGATACAATTTTTTATTATATACCATTAAATGATTGATATTGCGGACGCGAGCAGACCGGCTGTAGAGCGGCGGCAGAGCGGCTGCTTGCATAGATCTTAATCGATCTTTAAATTTAGACAACGGCGGCGCGGTCGGAAATTGAATGGGTGACCGTTAGTGGCTAAATTTCATGCGCGTTTTCCTACTTCGGAGGGCACGTTAAACTGGTCCCGTTTATTATCATTGGATCAATGGTTAAATCTTGTCGGAGGCCTTGTGGGTAGTTTGAAAACATCCGACACGGGTTGGCGACTAACCCGTTTCTCCCCCCAATCCGCATTGGACCAGTGTGGTGGAGAATGCTCCACGCCTCCTTCAGTTGTGAGGAAAGACCCGTGCCTAGTAGCGAAACAAAAAATGAGCTGCAGGCAAATGATATCAAACACATTGCTCATTGCCTAGAAAAAGAATCATGAAATTCAGGACAAATTAACACACGCTAAAACACCACTAATGCTGCAGATTGAAAAATTATTCACAGAAAATAGGCGTTAGGCATTTAAAGAGAAAACACGCATCGGGTAATGGGGATCACTTTATAGATTAGATTGTCAAAACATATATATTTAATTAAATTAAAACAGTTACATTTGATTTATTAGGTACTTTTCTTTATCAATCAATGTAAATATGTATGCCTTTTCTTTGTCACGGTCTGTAACCTAAATGGCTGGATGAAATTCAACATGTGAAGAATCGTTAGATATGTCTTGGTAGCAAATTACATTAAAATGTCAAAAAATCAAAATGGCGTATGTAATGTGTTTTTTTGGCGCGTCATATGCGATTTAATAAGTTTTTCAGTTTAAGTGTTTTTGCAGTCGGGTTTTGTATTTTGAATTTCATTTGTTTTGTTAAATACACTTAGAACGTAACGCAGGCTTGGCTATAACTTTTGTACTGAATTTCAGTATAATCTAGCTAAAACCATAGTCATCGATTATGCGATTCAAGCGTTATATCTTAATAAACATATGCACATATATGAATCCGAAATAATCTGAACAATAAGCAGTGCTAACTTAGTAGTTAAGATTCCGGCCTCCCATACTGGGTGTCCGGGTTTCGAATCCCGCACGCACCTCTGATTTTTTGAAGTTATGTGCGTGTTAGAAATTAATTATCATTTGCTTTAACGATGAAGGAAAATATCGTGAGGAAAGCTATACTTCTGAGAGTTCTTCTGAAAGTTTTCGAAGGTGTGTGAAGTCTACCGATCCGCACTTGGCCAGAGTGGTGGACTAATCTTTTTTATTCTGAGAGGAGACGTGTGCCCAGCAATGGGACAGTAATAAGTTGATGATGATGATGAATGATCTGAACGAAAACATAAAACAGCAGCCAAGTGCGTCCGACACGCATCATCAAAGTAAGCTTCCGTAGTCGAATGAACCTTTACGGTTAAAATTCAAAATTAGTAAACACGTAAGACAAAATAACCGGAATTATCCCACATCACAAAAATTACACAACATATGTATATTGTTCAAGCCATTTTATGTTTATTTTTTAATTTTACTTTTTTTGCGTTTTTTACCTCCATCCTTTTTTTTTCACCAACAAAATGTTATCTTTTTATTGACAATAGTATTTTCATAAAATGACTGTGACATACAGACAGACGTGAAATTGCAAGTCCCGGTTATGCCATTTAGCCACGGAACGCGTCCTCTAATACACTCTGTCATTGTAATCATTCACTTTAATATATTCTGATTTCATACCCGCAGAGCGGAAGGTGTCACGGTTCACTACCAAGTGACCGACGAAGCGCCGACGGGCACCTGCGCAGTGCTGGTGACGGGGACTCACAGGTCGCTATGCGCGAACCTGGCCGCCGCGCAGAAGTTCACGCCGGACCACTTGGCCAAGGACGAGTGTAAGAAGAGTATTCAGGGCGCACGCTTCTTTTACGCTTCGGTGAGTTGCTGGAAAATGTCTTGTGTGGTGTGTTGTGTGGTGTGACACTGGCGCAGCTAGGATGTTATTAAGAGGGAAATCTTCAAAATTACCCAACCTCTTGGAACAATTTTTTTTTAATGTGAGAAGAGTAGCCAACGGGTGTGCAGACCATCTGATGTTGTGTGGTCACTGCAGCCCATGA
>DWKL01004483.1:0-10557 GCA_018249415.1 Phareas burnsi
CGCCCCTGTTCTTTGGGAACTATTGAATAGATGGACCAGGGCGACCAATGCCCCTCCGTCTTAGCGCACGAGCGGGATCAGCCCTCTCCCGCTCCGCAGTCTTCTTCTTAACCATAACGGTTTCACAGAAGGAGACCACTGCTTTCCAAGCACAATTCTCCGCCAGCATAGCCGTCACTAAAAGTCACTGACGGAAAAAGATCTCCCCCGATTCGATTAACCAAGACTCGCCGCTCGAATACTCACACTCTTTGAACGTGTGTCGTGTGTCATCTCGGTCACCTCCGCAATGATGGCATTTTATTGTTGCCTCGCGTCCAATCCGGCGCAGATACGCACTAAAGCAGCCATGGCCGATGAGTATCTGTGTCAAACTGAAGATGATGCTTCCTTCATGCCTTCTGATCCAGGCTTTGGAGCTCGGCAGAATTGTATCGACAACATGTTGAAGTACGCGTCTCTCTTGCTGCAGTCTTATACGACGTATTTGACGTTTAGATTGGAATACGACACTCACGAACATGCAGTCCGACAACGACCTCACAAACTCTTCAACAGTAGGAACTTTGAGGGCGCGCACCACCACGTCGTCTCTTATGAAGTAACCGTCTCCATGATGTAGGATTAGATTCTACTGCGCTTGGAAGCGTTTGCGCGTTTATAATCCGAGATCGGATGTAGGTCTTATATACCCTTAGTTTGGTGGTGGTCAATAGCTGGGGTGCCAACATTGGTCGTAAGATGAATGGCTGGTACATCATACTGAGGAATCGCACTCCTACTTTATGGTAGACTGCACCCATGATAGTTTCTGGGACAGGCGTCCCACGATTATCAGCGGGACACCTAGCAAGATTTAGTAATATAGGCAATTACCAAATACCCGAACCCTCCGTTCAATGACAAAATTGAAATTTGATACTAGTGATGTTTTACTTTGATATAATGTTTTGGGATTGTAAGACATTATAGATTATAGATAGTAGGACAATATACCGGAGATTAATTATCCCCTTAAGATATTCCCGAGAAATGATTATACCGTCGAGATCCTAGATATATAATTATATGGGCATTTTGGGGACGTCCTACATAGGGCGTCAAAATGCCCAGATTGATTAGAATGAATAAAGACGTCCAACGGTATAACCTACCTGTTTGGATCTCAAGACATTCTTCTTAAACTGGCTACACAAAGAATTATATGATCGGGTGATAGACATCTTTTAAATGTTATTCGACCTCGCTGTCACATTAATTAGAAATAATAGAAAGAGTGAGTGAAGACTGTACTCCTATTTTACTACTTCTTTTACCTAACAAAAAATGAACTGATATCGTGTTGTCATGTCATGGTTTCTATAAATTCTTATTAATGAAAAAATATTAAAGTTAGTCCGAAACTAATAGAATTTAAGACTGGAAAACCAAGTATTTAAAAACATTTAAGTCATTACACATTACTGTCACATGAATCAGTAATGTCAGTGTCAATTCTCACATGGCATGTTGATATTGGAAAATATTATTGATGAATTCAATTATAAATAAATTGAAAATATATTCAAACTTTTAATTTTATACCGTATAAGATATTTTCTATACTACAAGAGTGTAGTTTTTTAAGTAAATTTATTAGCTTAAAAATGCAACAATACTATTCTGTTGCGTAGGTCCTTTGTGTGATATAAACTAGCTTGCTTCGTATTACATGTCAGTTTATTAACTAAAAATGTCGCGACTTATTGTGAAAAACTTGCCAAATAAGGTACGTGTACGCAAGCATTCATGCAAGTATATGTAAGGATAGAATATTTTAAAAATCGTTCATTTATTGCCTTTTAGGTTACAGTAGAAAAACTAAAGGATGTATTTAGTGAGAAAGGAGAAATTACTGATGTACAATTGAAATATACTAAAGACGGCAAATTCAGGAACTTTGGCTTTGTAGGATTCAGAACTGAAGAACAAGCAACAGCAGCTAAAGAATATTTTGATGGAACATGCATAAACTCCTTGAAGATCAATGTCCAGGTTTGCGCTAATTTGGGCGATGAAAAAAAACCAAGAGCTTGGAGTAAATATGCCCCTGACAGTACAGCTTATAAGAAACTGCATGAGAATGATATACAAATTACTAAAAGTGCAAAGAAAAAAGAGAGAAAAATAGAGAAAAGCAAAGACAAAATAAAACAGCTTCTTAAAAAGGTATGTATTATTAAGTATATATATCATTTATGTGTATATATATATACATATATATATATATATTTGGTTTTTATTAACTTATTCAATAATACATATATCATCCACAAAACATATCTTTCAAAACAATAGATATAACCAACATATCAACAAAATTATTTTTTACTTTGTAGTGATTTTGAAGTTTGCTTTATTAAGAAATAGATTGTTTTGCAAACAGCCCTCATATCTATATTGGGCACAATTCACCATTTGTTGCAACAATATCCTATATGACAATACTTTGAGAACTTGAGAGTGCAAATTAAAAAAACTATATTTTACCCACATTTGCCTTCAATTAGTCCTTACTTTGTACTTGGTCACATTATACATTTTTATAAAAAAAAAATTGTAATTTTTACCACCTGTGGGAGTTTTAGAACTGGCACTAATATTCCTATTTTTTTAGTTTTGTGATAAATTTTATTTATATTTTGTAGCATAAAGAAGACCCATTATTTGCAGAATTCATTGACGCTCATGTGAATGACAAAACGGCATGGATTAAAGAGGCTTTAGTGGCGAGTGACAACAGTGAAGAGGATAGTGGTGTTGAGGATGAGAAAGTAAACAATACAGAGGCAAACAAACCTGTAAAAAAAGACGATGACACTCTTAAAGAAGAAAAAGTAGCAGATAAACAAATCAGTGACCTAGAAGTATGATTCAAGATAATTACTTATTTTATTTATAAAAGCAATATCTGTCTACTAGTAATGTAACAAATCAAAATCTATTACTAAATATACATGTAGAATTCTTTGCAATTTTTTATGTAATTTATAGCTATATGAATTAATAACGATAGTTTAATTCCAAGACTCAATTTTCAAGTTAATATCAACTGCAGAGTAATGTACATTATATTCTCATAAATATAATGTATGCAGTGTGTGCAGTTGTATATCTATTTACATTTAAAAACATTTCATATAAGACTTGGACAAACTTAAGAGGCCTATTATATTACTTTATATTATTACTATTATAGATACAGTTAAACAAAGTGGTTTGGTATATAAATTTTAGTAAAAAATATATATGGGCAAACTAAAAATTGTCATCTCTTACTTATTTAGTATTAACAACAAATACTACTGTGCTACAGATAATTATGTATATATGTGTACATGTATTTTGTTTCCAGTATATGAAATTGTTGATGAGAAAAGTAGAAGGGGCAACAGAACAAAAAGAGAATAGTACAGAAGATTTAGCTCCCAGGAAAATTAGAAATAGACCTCTATTTTATGTTAAGGTGAGCCACATTTTTATGTTGTTTTTTTTATATCATTGAAGTAGAAAAGAATACAGCCCACCTAATGGTAACTGATTACTGCCAATCGTGGACAAGTAAGATTGAAGCCCTCTTGAAATCATCCTCAGATGCATTGCTACCCCTGAGAACTAAGTTGGCCTTGTTTAATTCTCTCTCCTTTATCACATCCTCCCAACCCGAACACAGCAGCATCTAACACTGCTTATCTACTGCAGAAATTGGAGGGCTAGTGGTACATCCAGACTCAACCATGAAAGTCAATTTTTTTTTTAATATATGAAGAGTGGCAAACGAGCATGCAAGCCAGCTTATATTTAGTGGTTGGACACCCACATATGACCTCAAACAATACTGAAGCCATATTTGAAGTTGACTGTAGAAGTGTGACTCCTCCTGGGGACTGAGATGGTCGCCTTGCTGTAAGCATACCCAACAACCACAACTCTCTTACCGAAACACAAGAATTGCTTCACAATGGATTTTAAGCCCGGACAAACTTAACAACCACAGTTCTACCACCCATCGATTATTATTTTTAGAACAAAACCATGATTTAGTGTAGTTGTAACCAGACTCTATTTAAATTTTACCAACATATTTTTAACTTACATCTAGTAACAAATCACACGTTTAGCTGTTTTTAAAGATCACTTTCGATAAGAGATGATCTTACAATAGTTTATTATGCTCAGTACTATGCACGAAGGCTGCTGGTTTAAGGACGATAACTTAATGTCATGGATCCCTTGGAATTTCTCTCCGTCTAAGTATTTCTTCATTCTCAAAATGTCATTGTTCATACTAATTTTGTTTTTAGATGACAGGCCTACCATTCAAATGCAAAAAAAAAGATGTGAAGGATTTCTTCAGGCCATTAGTACCATACTCAATTAGACTACCATTGGGTAAAAACAAGAAGCTGGCTGGCTTCTGCTACGTGGGTTTCAGGACAGAGAAGGAATTGAAGAAAGCACTTGGCAAAGACAAATTGTTTATCGGTATGTATCTTTTGCTAAAATGTTTATAATTGAAACTGTTATCACAACAAATTGCTAGATGTGTTAATTAAAGTGCATAATTGCACTTTAAACTTTAATTAATATTTACATGTCAGTTGTTTATTAGTTTGCTCTTTGGATATAAAAAACACATACAAGTTTAGTTAATATTTATAATGTTATTAGATTGCTGTCAAATCGCCCCCTCCCTCCCTTGAAACCTATATTATTTATGCTTTATTTTAGGCAGCCACCGTATCCATGTTCACAAATTTGAAAATCTCGCAAAAAAGGCATTGGAAGAAGAGGAAGAGCTTATCAATAAAAAGCGACAAGAGGTAATTGCCTTGTTTCATGTATTTATATTATCATATACTGTGTACCAAAATCAAATTTAGCAGAATTGTTTTATAAAATACTATATTGCTGTCTGCTTGCGACTCTACCCTCGTTCGTAGTCTATGTATAATCATTTAGAATATTTAACGACTGATCTAGTGCCATTCGATAGTTTCGTGATCATTGGCTCCATCCCTTTTTATGTCCCATTGCTGGGCACGGGTCTCTTCCCATAACTGGGGAAGGTCTAGACCTTCGTAATCCGTATTGGAACAGCGGGGTATGCTCTAGAGCATACCCCACCCCGCTGTTCCAATACGGATTGATGGAGATTGCGATCGCGATTATTACCCATAGACTATCATAACAATAACTTGTATAGATACGTTTTTATAACTATGTACAAAAAAATTAAAAGCCCCTTTGATAATTGTAATATGTATTTGTTTGTTTTGTTGAATAGAAGGAGAGCAACGAAGAAAGTATTGGCGAGAGTGGCCGAATTTTTGTCAGGAACTTACCGTATGTTGTTTCAGAAGAAGAACTTACTAGCATGTTCGAAAAGTTTGGTAAGTATAGAGGCTTGTTTTTATAACTTAATACTACAAAAATCACATAAAATTCAAGCACATTGGTGCTGGAAAAAGATGTTATTGTAACATACACCACTACACCACATGCCTATCAAAATCGATCTAAGAGTTTTATTTTTCTAAGTAACAAGCTAACATTTAAAATAGTTGATTGATTTAGACCCAGGAAGCGTTATGTTTCGTTAGGGATCTTACGAGTCTAGGCGTTGAGTTGTGTTTTGCAATCTTCGGATTTCCTTATATCTTCATGACGTTAAATTAAAAGGTTACCTTGATTGGTTACTTTTCTGATGGTTGTAGCAACCCGCGCACCGCTTTACTCGCTTAGTTTTTAATTTTCCAACCCAACCTAATCATTTCCGTAGGAAAATTATAATCATTTTTTTTTAATATCTTCCGATGATAATATATACAAATGAAGTGATGAAAATCTGTCTGTGACGTCTATCATAGACACGGTGCATAAATTATAATTAAAGCTCGTGATTCCCCATTTGTATTTCTTGTTAAATTAAGTATTTCGGTGACCAGGTCCCCTCACAGACGTGACCATGCCGTTGGATCCAATATTGAAGCAGTCGAAAGGTTTCGCGACTGTGACGTTCATGATGCCCGAGCACGCTGTGAAGGCCTACACGGAGCTGGACGGCACCGCCTTCTGCGGCAGGATGCTCCACCTCCTGCCGGCGAAAGCTGAACCTGTCGAAGACGAAGACGATGAAGGTATCTATACATCTCTTTAAGATATTGAAAGAGAAGGAAAGTTAAAATTAAATGTGACCAAATGGAATAAGATGCATTTATTTTGTAACATTTGTAAATCACAATATTTTTTTCTACTGCTGAAACTAATTGAAACAATCATATACCAATACTTTATTACTGAGGATTTTCAAATTATCAGAACCATTTAAAAATATTAATGTCATACGAAACTGCCTAATATACTTAGTAAACTGTATTTATAGTAATTGGTAGATTTTGCTTTAGTCTATCAACCTTAGACGGAGTCCTGTCCACAACACCAGTGACTCATTAAACAACCCTTCTCAATTGTAGAGGAGATCCATCACAATCAATAGGTAGGCAGTAATCGATATTATGGTACAATTCTATTAATTCGTATCATCATTACAGCCGGTCTGTCCTTCAAGGAGAAAAAAGCGAAACAGCTGAAGGCTCAAGCTAAATCTTCACACAACTGGAACTTGCTGTTTCTGGGCGCCAACGCCGTGGCGGACGTGGTCGCCGCTAACTTCAACACCACAAAAGAAGTCCTACTTAATGACAACACCACAAGTATGCATTATATTATTACTAGTTCTTCCTAATGTTATAGGTCTACGCCGGCTTAGGCGCGATTGGGACTCTCTTTGAGGGAAGGTATTAGCCGTCGTGGTCATTTGTCTATGTAGACCAGGGCATGTTTTAGGAGTCTGTACAGAGTCAGTGCATTCTTATCAGAGATGTAGATCTTTTTGACGACTATCTGAATGCAGTGGTTTACAGGTGTATCAAATTCACTTTTAGAAAATTAGTTTTCACAATTGAAGAAGCCAACCAAACTCTATGAAACTTAACAAAAATTTATAAGGTTTCTTTTAGTCCCAAAAAAATGTCAACTCTTGATAAAATGAAGAACAGACGTGTATTTAGCATATGTTTTTTAGAGTTGATTTGGCAATCAAAACATCGTAACAGCAAAATCGAGGCACGCGGACGAAGCCTCCGAAAGTAATATTTTATAGGCATCACTAGCTTATCGTCCGCGTAATCAGTCCCAATACATATTTATTTATCTACATATTATCTTATAAGAAAATGTCAATCAATGTGTAAGATATATGCATTTGAATACCCTATTTTATTTTACAAACTACAATAATTGGTTAATATTGCTCGTTATAGACTCGAGTGCTGCTGTCAGATTGGCCCTCGGAGAAACACAACTAGTGGCCGAGACGAGAGCCTTCTTGGAGACGAACGGAGTTTACTTGGAGGCGTTTAATAAAGTAAGATGTTACAAATATTTTGTTGTGTTTGCTGATGGCCACAGTAGATAGATATCTTCGCAAGAAGACTGCCTTTTACGTTTTTGACATAACCTACAGACACGGTTTTCTTATATTTGATAGAACTAGTTAAACTAGGGAAGTATCACCGCCGCCCACACAATCCGCCATAAAGGATTTTTTCTATTTCGATTGGAGAGGTGTGGTTTGGTATAAGCGAGGCGAACATCTCAGTCCTCAGAAGTTTTTATTATATCTATGTTAGATCTACATAAAGACCTCAAATAGGACTACAGTCCTGTTTGCGATTAGATGTAGCTGTGTATGAGCTGCAGTGACCACTTAACATCAGGTAACCTGTATGCTCATCTACCGCTCCCTTTACATGAAAAAATAATATAAACTATTAACATAAAAAAAAAACACAGCTTAACTCACGTGTATGCAGATTAATATTTAGTTAAGAGCATCTCCGTCGGAATATTGAAGCAATTAACGACTTCTCACGAAAGCTAGAACATGGCTGATATACACATAGGATATCCTGAAAAATACAGTTACCCTTATACACTGTAACGAAGTAGTTTATAGCTACGAAAGCATTCATTAAAACATTTATTATTTACTTGTAGCCGGCTAAAAGAAGATCAAAGACATGTATTTTAGTAAAGAACTTGCCTGCTAACACCGAAAAGGATGAAATAAAAAGTTTATTTGAAAAGCATGGTACTTTAGCGCGATTTCTACTACCAAAACACGGAATCACCGCCCTTGTTGATTTCATAGAGCCCTTTGAAGCCAAAAAGGCATTCACAAAATTAGCGTACTCCCAATTCAAAGCAGCACCCTTGTATTTGGAATGGGCACCGGAAAACATATTTGTAAAAAGTAATGAGAAACCAGATCAGGAAATTAAATCAGACACAAAAGACTGTGGTAAAATAAAAGATGTTAATACTAAGCACATCCAGACCGAGCATACCAAAAGTCATAATACAGACGATACAGAAAAGAATAAGGACGTTGAAACCATTGAAGACAATGATGAAAAGCATGAACCAGAGAATAACACTACTCTATTTGTGAAAAATCTCAATTTTGTGACTACGGAAAATACACTCAAAACAGTAAGTCTTAATGCTTATTACTATTTTATATGTTAATGTTCCCTCTTACTTTACAAGCCTCTGAACAAAGCCGTATTCTTGCATTAAAATATCTGGTTGTATCTATTTTCACCAAATCACCCAAAATCAAAAAGAGAACCGAATGTAGGGTAATTCATAAAAACTTCTTACCGTGTTTTAAGAAAAGGTCGTAGTAGATGACGCCACTATACTACTATTTTACTATGAGTATATTCTTTTACTAGGAGACTATATGAAAAAAAAATTTTCGTAGCATTTCGCAGAATGTGGAAAAATACATACCGTAACGATAGCTAAAAAAAAGGACCCCAAGAATCCTGGGCAGTTCCTTTCTATGGGATATGGTTTTGTCCAATATTATAAATCGGAGGACGCCAATGAAGCATTGAAGTTACTACAAATTTCAACGCTAGATGGCAAAACACTCGAATTAAAACGATCAGAGAGAGGAAATCAGTAAGTTTATGTTAATTTATATAGATATACATGAAAAACATTTGTGTCCATCTAATTACATGAACAATTATTTAAAAATTACCTACTTTACTCGTCAGATTATCCATTCGGCCATTCACTATAATTCTTTCATTTGTTAACAGTCCATTTTAAAGTAAAAACTAGATACAAAATTTGGAAAATATTACATTAAAAAATTTAAATGTACCTACAATTATATTTCTTCGAGTTTGTTACCATTACGATTGTTAAAACCATATTTCTAGTTACTTCCATATTTATAGTATTATCTCATCTTATTTACTATAAATGTCTTATCTTTTGCAGGAATGAAGTTAAAACAGCGAAAAAAACTAGCAAAGAAGGCGTCCAAAATGGTACCAAAATACTGGTTCGCAATGTACCGTTCCAAGCTAATAGGAATGAAATACACGAAATATTTAGGTGTGTTCATTTGTATTTTGTAAAATAACAAACTTTTCTCTATTATTCATTAATATGATTAATTTTATGATTTCGTTTGTTTCTTACTTATAATGCGGGAAGTAATCGACTTAATTATAAGATAAAGACTATCAATAAATAAAGAGCATGAGTAGGTACTTGAAAACGTAACGAAATAATAAATACTTAACTATTATTTATTCTCGATAATATTAGTCACACTTTGTTAACAAAGCATATTGAAAATACACCTATTTAAAATTTTCAGAGCCTTTGGCGAGTTGAAAACTTTAAGGTTACCAAAAAAGTTTTCTTCTGATCAACACCGAGGATTCGCTTTTATAGACTACTTTACTAAAGCTGACGCTAAGGTACACTGTTTCAATATCACTGTTATTACTCACCTTAAATTTACCATTATAAGTTATTTCATTTATTTTTATATGTTTAATATATTATATATAATAATAATAATTACTATTACATCAATATTATTGGAATATCTATACTAATTTTAAAATGAAGTTTTGCTAAGATCATGTTTGTTTACAAAATACCGAAGAACATCTTTGATTACATACCTACTTGACTGGGGTCAGCACGGCTGGAGTTGCCAGGTATCCCGATTTTCGCGGAACATCCCAATCTTTAGGAATTCATTGATCCCTTGATTCGGACACCAAACGTCCTGATTTTAAGGATAGGTCAACAAAATCCAAGCGTGTGCGACTAAGATGCGTAGTTTAACAACAAAACAATGGTATAGGTACAGAAATTAAACAAACGAAATGTTTTTTTTATATGATAATGTGTGATTTCTTGCAAACCTTGCATTGAATCCTGAAAATATTTTAGTAATTGGATAAAAATACTCAGAAGCTGTGTAAAATCTGCGTAGTACGGCCTTATTAGAAAAACAAAAAACCGATTTATTTAACCTGCTGTCCCAATATCCGGCATATCAATATTATGCGCGGTCCTATGTCGTTTACAGAAATAAGCCAAAATCGCTACGATTTAATTAATAATAATATTTTGTAA
>DWKL01004484.1:0-10556 GCA_018249415.1 Phareas burnsi
CAAAAATGAAATATAGGCAATTCAAAAACCGCAAATCATGAGTACTCGTTACATAATATAAAAAAAAAACAAAAATGTATTTTCTAATATATTTTTTTATATAAAGATCAAATTCATTTAACAACTGAATGCCAAAAAAATGTTGCGAAAATAATTCGACAAAAACTTTAATTGGATTGGTGTGATTTTGGCAACATGATGCGCGCGCACCATAAAAATTCGTTCTCATAATGCACGAGAAGAAGTATAACTGACCGTCGACTTGAAAGTTCTGGATACTATGGTATTCAATAAAAACACCACATTACGTCCTGCTGCGCTGCGTACGTTACTCTACATGTGGTTATTGTTCAGATCGTGCGCAGCCTACGTACATATAGCTATACAGTAACCGTAATCTTGCTGAAATATACTCAACAATCTATATATTGCTCAAATAATAACAGCAAAAGTATGGCCGTAAATAAAGTCAGGCTGTAGTTGCCGGCAATATTTCTTTCAAGATGCATTTGATACATGATACATTTCCGTTGTTTATTTATCGGTAACTTGTACCTGATATCCTAAATGGGATGGAAGTTCCACCTAGGGAACGCCACAATACACCTTTATTCCTGTATACTAAGTTGAATGTTTGAATGGGTTGAGCCACACAGTACAGCAGTGATTTTCCCAACTCCAAGTAGTTAGCAGGTTACTGTCGTCTATGGACTTTCATAACATCAGATGTGTTGCTAGCACTGACTTAAAAATGGAACTCTTTTTGTATTTTTATCTTTAAGAATCCTCAGAAAGAAATTCGACACAATGTTATAAATCGCTAAAATTTGTACACATTTAACGCTACATAGAAAACTGGAAGCATGTATGCATGAAGCAATTGCACTTTTACTCGGAGAAATATTTGTTATATTATTTTATGGAGATTTTTAATATACATTATCATCGACCCATTAATGTCTCTCCACTGGGCACGGGTCTCCTCTCAGGGTGAGAAGGATCAGGCTATAGTCCACCACGTTGGCCAAGTGCGGATTGGTAGACATCACACACATTCAAGAATTTTGTAAAGAACTCAGATGAATAGGTTTCCTCGCGATGTTTTCCTTCACCGTTAAAACAAATAATAATTGTAATAAGCACATAATTTCGCAAAATCATAGATGCGCGCGGGGTTCGAAACCCGGACCCTCAGTGTAAGAGGCGGGAATTTTAACCACTAGGCTATTACTACTTTAATATACATATAATGGAATTACAGTCCAGGTATGTTAATGTTCAATAATTACTTAGGTCCGGGTACCCGCGAGCGTCCCAACTTGATTCCGAGCGCCATGAACCAACGGCTGATAGCCTGCATATGCAACGAGCATGTCATGCACGCGGAGTACATGTGGCTGCACCAGAACGAGGCCAAACGCTGCGGCTGCGGCTACTGGTTCGAACTATGCCCCGTTGCACCCCTTTAGTCTATATGAGTATATATCCTAGTTTGAAATGTGAACTTTTAAACTTAAAATAAACAAATTAAATTTACTCTTGTTTCTCTTTTTTAAAATCTTGAAGGTTTTATATTATACTATGGAAAAACCAAACAAGCAGGAGTATTACTAGCAGAGCTACTGGGAATTACTGCAGTTCATAGATAACTGTAACCGACCCCAAATAAGACAGAAACCCGATCTAAGGTCAGTTCCTTAAGGAAATACAGCCATTAAGGACCTCAAACCAGAACCTCAAGCAAAAACTCGACAGCTATACTTCGCTATTATAATCCAAAAAAAGATGTGATGAAACTACAGACAAACCACGAAGATTTGAATACTTAACACTTTAGATACTTAGTCTCACATGAGGATTCGGTGCTGTGGGTGCCATGGACATATACAAACACGAGAATACAAACACTCAAGCTCAATAGAAATCTAAATTCATCATTTAGATGTCCGCCTGGCTAGGAATTGAATCTGGAACCTTCTGCACATCAGACCGGTTTGGTTGCGCCAAGCGGGTCATTATAACTCCTGCTATTTGTATACATATATCCAATAAGACATGAATAACAATAGGTTTTAACCTAGGGCCGTCATCTACTCTCTACTACTTGGTAGGACTGTTCGACCCGAGAGGTGCCACAGTCCGTATAATCCGCCGTAAAGCAATTGTTTTTTCCGTTGGAACAAGTTGACATTTGGTACCCGAACCAAGGCGACCATCAAGAGTAATAATGCATTTACGTACGAGCTCAGATTCAGATTCAGTCCTGTTTTAGTTTGTATAATGCATTTACGTGCGAGCTCAGATAGGACTTCAGTCCTGTTTAAGATTATATATGAGTGTGGACGAGCTTCAGTAACCATAACGTCAGGTAGCTTACACGCTCATTTTATACGTGTCTCGTTTGCTATTTTACTTATAATTATTGGCGATTAAAGATTACTACTTGCTCTGGAGTAACGTAGGACCCGATATAAATAAGCTTAAATACTCCTGTAAGTTGTCAGTTTACGTTTTATTTATATATTAGTAAAGTTGGTATGTGAACTGTGGTGTAAGCAGGTTTTGTTTTGAAAAATGTGTAAGAACTAGATACATGGTCACTGTATTTATTATTCGAATCCACTTTGTTTCACTGACAATTAGTACTTGTTGGATTTTTCTATCAATTAGATAATTACATCATTATTAATTACACAATTAATTACATCATAGAACTAACAGTAGAACTAGTTGAACTAACTCTATGAAATATACTGTGTGATTTAAGGGCAACTGTGATGACAATAAATTTTATTAACCTTAGGTAAGCTTAGTACCGCCCATTCGCCAACCGACTTCTCGTGCCGACCTTGAACTAACTTAAACCCTTACCAGCCAGGCGCCCACTGCGCCTTGAAGGTATTGTCCTTCCATGCCATTCGTTTTATGTTTTATTTGCAGTGAGAAAAACAAAATATCCCATATTTTTAATGGCTGTGGCTACATCGTACTTAAGCATTGCAGGAGCTCTTAGTTTTGCTTCAAATTGACATGTCACAATGTTATAGAAATTGGTGATATGTTGCGTACAATTTTTTAAGTTCCTATATCATCGCTCATACTGATTGAGGAAAATTTAAACTCGTAGATGCTAAAAATATTCAATGAATAAATTCATCGAATTTTTTTATCGCCTACGAGCTTTTGCAAAAAAACCGTAGGCATAGAATATATCGAATTGTTTAATGATTAAATTATTCCATAATTTCCGTGAAACAGTCAACAATTAATTACGCACATTTCCTATTTAAGTAATATCACATCTAGGATTAATTATAGTCTTACATAGTATAATAGTGCACTATCTTTTTAAATATTCAATATACCATAAATTACGAACCTTTAGTTGTTTGGCGCAAAATATTCACCGCGTTTAAACATAACAGGTTTAGTTTTAATTTCATTTGCAGGAGTAAAATAACGTATCTGTTTGTTATCAGTTATTTTTTTGTTTTTCTGTCGGATATGATCAGGTTTTATAACGTGAGACTCAGACAGAGGATGTCCGCTATATAAAGTGTGAGCGGAATAATACTGGTTTAAATAACGACTGTTGCCCCTGGGAACGTAGTGATCACGCAATACATGGTGAAAGGGAGCCGCTACAGCTAAGGGTTTGCTGTGAACGATTGCTTTGAAACCCCTTCTTGAATCAGCCGTATATTCCACTACACGTTGCGTGCCATCAGGATCGATGACCGTGTAAGATCCCGTAACGAGATCGCCTCGTCTTATTTCGTGCAAGCTTTTGGCGTCACCAATCCGAGGATCCACGACGTTGTAAGAATAGTTGTATTCGGTGCTTGTGGGCGGAGGGTCAGTCACTATTATGCTCACCACAGCCGGCACAAGACATACGCTTAGTAAAACCTAAAACAAAATTAAAATTCTAAATTTTGTAAACACATTCAAGTAAAACACAAAAATCTTTCACTGATAATTTTTTATGTTGCACTAATTTCACTGTATTTGTAAAAAGAAATTACCCCAAACATGTTTTAATGTACACCACAAAGGTATTGCGACTAAATAAAGCATACGATCTCGACATTGGTCGTATTTATAGAAGCTGCTTGCATTCACTCGACTGTTCCGGACTACGAACTTATTTCTCGAATTGTTACACAGTAGCAACCTGTAGGTATCTGTACCTGTACCAAGAAACCTATCTTGGGTAATGCGAGTTATTGGATATGTTTGTCATATTGATTTTAATCGAATTTCAACATTATTGACACAGTTTTCTAAACTTATTTAATATTCTACATTATAAGCATCAGTGGATGCGTTTTTAAATTATTGGTAGATGTGTATATTATAAATCTATTTTTTGATAGATTTATTTACTCTATGAGTCTGATAATATTTTAATCGTTATAAAGCATCCACATTGAAATAATTTAAATCGATTTTTCTTAGAGGAATTGGATTATTATCTGTTAGTACCCATTTCATAAATAGAGCTTCTATTTGCATACAAGTCGTAGTTTGAAATAATGAACTATGTTATAAGAAAGATAAGTTTATTGAAATACATCTGAAATCTTAAGATTAGATAATAAATGTAGTTACTTCAACAAACGCGGCCGGACATTCAGTGTACAATGCCCACCTACACACCATTTTATATTACAGAAATGACAATTTTATCAATATCGAATGTGCACGGCAGCGCAAAAGTAACACCTGTAACCTGCAGATCCCAAACATCTCCTTTTCACAATTTTCTTCTGAAATCAGTTAATAATAATAATCTTCCATCTAATTCAGATCAATCGTAAGACCTCCTTCCTTGGAACTACGTCAATACCCCTCGTGTGCTATTGTAATCGGCCTTAACCGAATCTTAGAAGAATATAAAAGCACAGCACAAGGCGCTTTAAGCCGATCAAAAAAGCTGTATGTGTATATGGTAAGAATAAATCATGCAAAGCGATTCTGGGCCTATATGTATGAGGAGATCTTATACTACAGAGTAAAACTGTTAAGTCTATTTGAATTGTTAAGATTAAATCATAGATGAAGTCACAATTAGACTTGTTATAGGTTAAATATAACAAGTCAACATATTAAAAGAATTTTAAATGAATATGTTCGATAAATGACCGGCACAATATTCATTAAAAAAAGCTTGCCATGTATGCAAAATAGTCGAGCTGTTGAAGTATGTTAAAAGGGCATAATAAAATTATAAATAAAACAAAGTAATCGTTAATAATTTTTTATTTTATATTTAAAAGTTTATTGTTTTCCGGTGACGAGGCACGATACAAAGTTAAATAGTAATAAAAGTTTAATATTTTCCGGTAACGAGGCACGATACAAAGTTAAATAGTAAATATTTTATCAAATTGTTTGTAAAAGTAAACAGTCCACGGGTCAACGACCGAAACTGTACTTGAAGAAATTTAGCAGGTACGACTTTAAATAAAATCTCTGCTCTGATAGATTCATAACTGTGCTGGCTGATTACCTAGAAAGCATGTTTTGCTATTAGATAAACAAAAGAGTGCAACCTTCTTAGATATGTATCAAACTAATAACGTTAAATTACATTATTATGAACTAGTTCAGTTACGTTTTGACTAACTCTTTACGTAATCAAAAGTATTTACGAAACTATTATGAATAGCAAAACAGGTTGATATATACTCATTTTACTTGGCCAGCTTATATTCGAAGATAATGCATTTATAGTCACGATGTTAAACGGCTCCTGCGTATTTCTCAGAATAACCGCAGTTGAAGTTGAACTTTCCCGGGTTTTTAACCATTCATAGAGTTATGTCAACTAGACAAAACTAGTTGGCATTTTCAAAAACATGATTTAAGCTATTTTGGACAATGATGTACTGATAATATTAAATGATAAAAGGAATACATACATTACGTATTCAACAAAACACGCCGTTAAATAATTATTCATTCCATTGGATTACATTATGTGTTACAGTTGGTATAAAAGACATCAACGCGCGTGCGAAATCGATTATAATGATGATACTTATACTAAAATATAATAATATCTGTGCCTGTGTTGCGTAACTTATTATAAGAAATTCGTGTTATTTCATTTACTAAGTCCAGAAATTCAGTCTCGCACTTGACCGGAGGAAGATGCGTCTAGTCATTTTTAAATTGTTACGATTATGGAAACTTTGAATGGTTATGATAATTATCATGACTTATATATACTGTAATTATAACTATGGTAGAATAGATGAATTAAAAACTATTAAAAGAAAAAAAATACAAAAATAATCTATGATTACCAAATTACATTTCTGCCAACACAAGAAACGTAGGGTACTGGATTACTGTCTAGATAATTTCGGGCACAATTAAATTACGTAAACTGGGATGACAATTAGACCGAAATACTATTGCAAAATTGGATTATTCACTGGATTAAATACATTGCACTGGATTTGAAAGAGTGTTAAGATCGACATGCTACAGAATTAATATAGACCGGTCACTATACAATTCGTCTGGGTCACATTCGTCACATGTAATGGCTAATAATGGCTAGGTGCGGCTGACATAAATTCCTTCATCCAATAACTATTATTAAAACCATAATTAAAACTGGTTCACATATCCTTATATTTTTTTGTGAGAAGAGTATCAGACGAACGTGCAGCTCACCTGATGTTAAGTGGTCACTGCAGTCCATGGACACCCACATCTAGCCTTAAAAAGGACAGAAGTCCTACATAAAGTCGTACGTAGATGCGTTACTGTTCCTGAGGACTAATATAATCGCGTTTCTGTGCCCGATAACAACACTTCTCTAAGTGAAACAAGAATTGATTCACGGCGGATGAAGGGCGGTGGTAGTACCTCCCCAGACGAACAATAGTTCTACCACCTATTACATATAGATAAATTCTGTCCACATTAATTAAAGAACAAGAAATATGATGCATATATGTTGAACTACTACATATCATAAAATTTTAAGCTAATATTATCGCGGAAATTCTATATTTTAATTACGTAACGGGTAATCACGATATGCGGTTTTTTAAACCGCAAATGCGGTGCGGTGCAAAGTGCGGTGTGTCGTGACATGGTAAACAAAACAGAAAAATAAAACAAACTAGACGTAGGGTAGATAGACTAATCTACCACTAGTGCCTGACAATAGTTTCTTCCCGCTACCGCAGTTTCGCCGTGACCACGACCCATGCGACTGGGCTGAAATATAGGCAATTAAAAAACCGCGTGAATACCCGTTACGTAATTAAAAAATACTACATATCGGTTTTGTGTTATCACAGGCTATGCAAAACACGCAATTTAGTGGTATGACATATCCAACTCATGCGATGAGGTTAATTAGAATGTAATTAAAACACACGTTATTTAAAAGTAGGAACGCTTCTTAAAAAAGTTAAAACAATAAAAATATGATGAATCTATGAATTCGTTCGTCTACTTGCTTTTTTTTGTGACCTTATGCTATAAACTGCATACATGATTATTTAGGTAACAAATTCTGTAATTGCAATCGTTTGCAATGCAGGTTGATATCCAATCATCACTGTACAGTAGTGATTGGATGTATGTAATCGGATACTTTGCGTAATTCCCCGAGCCTGCTGTGTTTAATGTAGCGCAAATTAATAATTATGCGAAATGAATACCAATACTTGGGCCATTCTATGATATACCAAATCGTGCGATATTACTACAATTTTCTTTTTGTAGAAAAGCACTGCCAATTTTCAAAGTACCGACCTTAAATGATAGTTGACATTATGAAGAATAATATCCGACATTTACAAATAATTAAATAATTAAATTTTGTGCACTCATAACCTCAAACTAGGATTTCTTGTGCAGTGGATACCATGGACACATATAAAGACGAGTGTACAAACACCCAGATCCAGAGCAGAAATTTAAAATTAACTTTTAGATGCCTGCTTTTTAGGCGCCCTGCCCCATGCGAGTCGGATAGTCGGAATTATGTCAATATTATTAAGTTCCTTTTGAACAATCCCATGGGATAATGGATTTAAAACTTTTTACACTTTGTTTTTCCATTTTTTTGTGCTAAATCGCGAGACTGTTAGTAGTAGGTATGAGAGACAGTTATAGCAGTAGGAATGTTGAAAACATCAAAGAAATAAATACGATTCCTCAAATTTATTACCTTAGTATTAACACTTATTTAAACAATACACTATTAAGCATAAATACATCATTAACAAAACATATGAACGATTCAGGTCACTTCGACGATAACAAAAGGTTAAAGCGGACTTGCGTAGTAAACAAATACAAATCGGATGATAACATAAAACGGAGGTGAATGTTTTGCGCGCATTCCGTTGTTAAAACATTCTTTGAACTTTCGTAAGAATAACATTTATTATACTATGAATACTGATGTTCAAGACCATTTAAAACGCTGTCGTAAAGTACTAAGTATTCATCTCCTTTTTCACATGATTGCTCTTCATCAAACCAGATAGTGCGTCTACAGATAAGTCCAAGCCCGCTCAACACATAAGTGTTTGGACTAGTGGAGGTAGCCGTGGGCTGCGACCGGTGCGACCGCCTTCACGACGCCACCGAGAGGCTCCTTGTGCACCACGGCGTTGAACCCGTTGTGGGGATCCGCGGTGTACTCCACGATACGGCGAGTACCGTCAGGCTCTACGAGCGAGTACGAGCCCTGCACTACGTCTCCCGAACGCGACTCCTGCTGGCTCTTCGAATCACCTGTGGGAATACAATAAAAATAGATGGTACAACAAAAAACATAATTCGATAGGTGGTAGAACCGTCGTCTGGGGAAGTACCACCGCTGGCCTCACAATTTGTCGTGAAGCAATTCTGTGTTTCGAATGGAGAGGTGCGGTGCCCATACAATGAGGAGACCATCTTAGTCCTTAGGATTAGTAGCGCATCTACGTTCGGCCCCAAATAGGACTTCTGTCTTATTTAAGGTTAGATGTGAGCGGCCATGTACGTGACAACGACCTCAACCTGCCATTAAACAATTCTTGTGTTTCAATTGAAGAGGTGCTGTTGCCGGGTACACTTATAAAGAGGTGACTATCTTAATAGTAATCATTAATCCTCAGGATTAGTAACGCATTAACGTACGGCCTCAGGACTTTATACCGATTTAAGGTTAGTTGTGAACGTCCATGGCCTGCAGTGACTGCTTACATCAGACGGCCTTCTCGCTTGTTTGCTACTTCCGATCGACTTAAAATTAGCCATAGTTGTTTCATGATGCAGGCACTCAATAAAAACGGCTTTTACTATTATGATATTTCTTTCTGATTTTAAATTTTTTTTTAATAAATATTATCATAACAGAGGTCACCAGAGGAACTGTTACCATAGCAATGGTTACCATGGCATCGATGCAACATCGGAAAAGTAGATTCGTAGTTGCAGTTTGACTTCTGTAGTTTGGATAGTCATATGCTCGGGACATCAATTAAATTGAATTTGTTTTTTTCACGCGCCGACAACGTCGCCGGCGGAAATGTTACCAGAAATAAAACTATTTTGGCATTAATACAAGCAGGAGTATATTTTTGAACTTAGGTGCAATAAACTTTGCATGTAGTTTTCATTCGCTTGCCATAATTTTTACTTTTTTTTTTACTTTCCATATATTTTTTTGTGATTATAATAATCGTATCGATAGCATTCAAAACTTACCAGTGAGAGCATCTTGAATGTCATATGCGTAAGAGTACTGAGGATTGGGATCGTATTCGTCCACGGGGGCGGCCACCTTCGCCAAGGCGGGCACACCGTACGGTGCTATGGCAGGCCTGGCGACGGCTATAGCGGGCCTTGCCACGGCTAAGGGAGCGGCGTAGCCGAGTGGTCTGGCGTAACCCAGCGGAGCTGCGTAAGGCAGGCCGCCGAGCGCCCCGCGGCACACCATCAGTAACGCAGCTAAGATTACAACCTGAAATTCAATATGAATATTAAATGACATATGGATACCCAAACCAAATATTGCTAACGGACAATTTTCTTTCGTAATAGACATTTAAATTACATAGAAAGACTGCAAATAAAGCAAAGCGGACGCATATATAGAATCATATAAAAAAGGTTTAGTTGTCATTGTTTCATGTCATTAAAGAAATATAAATAAATAGAATCGAATTGTAGAACGTAGTCTTTGCTAAAGCGTTGTTTAAATAATGCACTATATATGAAAGATAAATAGTAGTAGAAGTTTAATTGCTGATTTATGTTTGCCCGTGCACTCTAAATACTCTCGGTAGAGAAGGATGATTACATTTCGTTTAGACATTGACGACATTATTTTTATCATTTACATTTCTATAAATGGTAGAACTATAGCTCATCCGAGGAGGTACCATCTCCCATCTCACAATCCGCCGTGAAAGAATTCTTGTATTTCGATTAGAGAGGCGCGGTAGTCGGATACACTCATAGAGGCGAGTATCTTAATCCTCAGGAGTGGCTGGGCTGCACTGACCACTTAACATCAGGTGGTCTACACGCTC
>DWKL01004485.1:0-10556 GCA_018249415.1 Phareas burnsi
TTTAATATGAAAATTTACAAATGTGGATTCTGTCCATCTCAGCTTTTTTAAGTTAAGTTCTTTTTTAAAAATTAATTATTACTTGTTTTAATGGTGAACTGAACTCTCAGACATGAAGGCCTGAGAGTTCTTCAGTAAAGTTCCCAATGGTATGTAATGAGAAAAACCAATGCCACTCTTATAATCAACTGTGAAGCAATACTTATTACACTTGAAGTGGTGCAGTTATTAGTAGTGACACTTCGACTGCGGCAAATGCACCTGTCAGCAAATGCACTCGCACGCATATGGTGTGTGCTGTTGTACTGGAACACACCTGATGTGTTGAGTGCCGCACGGGTACATTGTTACGAAAATTAGCCAATGCAGTCAACGTGTTAATAAACAACCTCAAATAGGTCTTATTTGAGGTTAGTTATAAGTGTTCTCGGGCTGCAGTATGAATCTATCAATTGAATGTGACTAGCTTAGTGGATAACAACCACAATTGTTTACTTTTATAGACAGGTTTTCATATTTCACCATATTTTGGAAACTTCACTGGTTATGAGCATTTAAGTTCTTTATAATTTATAGGTATTTTCAGCTTGTATTTTTTTTATAATAGAAAAGCTAGGTTTCAGATTTTGAACTGTAGTTTTCGCTTTTCCCCATCTGAAATATATTGTAAATAAAATTGTATTCTAAATTCTTATTTATTATTTGTGAACCTAACCATCTTTGTTATTTAAACATACACATAAAACACAATCTATTATAACTTATGCTTTAAAGGAGTGACAAAAGTTATTTTATAGTAAATAAAAAGAAAACATTAAATCATAACACCACTTTTATTATTAATATTTATGTCTTCAATAAAAAAAATGTATTATAAGATTATCTGCTTATTAAGTTCATAACACAATATTTAATTAATAAATTATGTAACAATTTATATTTCAGTATTCTGGATGGAATGTTGACAACCGCGACAACTACTACCCTATAACTGAGATATTAGACCGCAATCCACGCACAGATTCTAAGGAAATATGTGTAGCATTAGATCTAGATGATCTTATTAGAGTAAGAGACAAGTAAATTGATATTTTTTGTACACAATTAAATTAGATAAGCAAAACAAATGTAAGAAATAAAGTCTTTCTTTTAGCACTTCATTCCAGATTACTTGTGTAATTCATTTTATAAAGATGGGGAATAAACACTTAAATAAAGTATTTGTGTTGGTTTTTGATACAATTTTATTTTCTCCAATTTTTAAATCACCCTTTTATGGTATGATTACATTATTCCCGTAATATAGTCCTAGCAATTATAATAGACAGTTATTAATTAAATCTAATTCCCATTAGCTATAAATGTTCATAATATTTCATCTAGTACTAGAATATATTGATGACAAAAATGAAAAACTAAAAAGTTAAAAATATATACCCTGTTTGAATTAACCGAGACAGTAGAACTTTATTTATAGAAACAAAATCTGCAATGAGGTCGAAATAATTTAGGGTTATGCTGCTCCTGTTTAGCTACCAGGACTTTTGCTAGCTTGCAATTACATTTGAGTTACTTTGATTCCAATTACAGTACATTAAATAGTTAAGTTGAAAACTAAAACACTTTTTTACAATTGTGGGCTTTGATCATCTAAAAAGCGAAAATCAATGTAAAATTACTTTAAATGTTCAAAATCGAGGGGTACTTGTTGATTCTTAAACTGGCTTATCGCTTATATTTTTAAACATCAAGAATAAATTATGGTCAACACCTCGAGTTACTTTTTCATTAAAATTATTTTTCACTTTTTAGTTCATCCCCAAATGTATATATATGTAAAAACTTATATTTTATGTAATGCAAGTGCATATACAATTTCATAGCACTGTATTATACTCGTGAATCACATTATTCCAGTCTCGTTCAGAAAAGTAATGATGAGGGTAGCTGTTAAACTGCAAAATAGAACATCCGGTCTGATCAATAATTCGTCGAATGGAATGTAGCAGTAGTAAAGTAAAATATTTTCAGTATAATTTTCAGATTAGTTTTTTAAATAAAATTTTAGGTCTAAATTTAAAATTTTGATGTTTTCGTTTTAGTTAATTTTACATTTCCAAACGCAGCTTAAATTAAACAAGTAACCATTAATAAACACACTGCATTTTTAGTCTCTTCGGTAGTATGAATATTTATTTGCAAAATGAATCAACCAGTTACTAAGAGGAACTATAAATTATAGCCAAAGCTGATCCTTATTAGTCTACTGCAGAATTAGCAGTACAGTTTGAGGTAAGCATGCCAACAAAAGCCATTACACTTTACACACACATGCCACACTTAGCGTCTCCGACGGAATCGGAAACGAGGTCCTATTTATTATACGGATGGCACGAGGTATCCCCGAGTGCTGGTCGTTGCCCCGAAAAATCCTCCACAACAGGCGCCGAGCTTCGAGTCTCACATGAGGCGCCCTTAGGTACGGTGGCAAATCCCAATATAGAGAAGCGGGCGGCTTCCGTCACAGACCGCAGTCGTCCACCCCTCCACGCTCAGTCTTCTGTCCCCCCGGCTGAGTCCGCCCCGGCTCGCCACTAAAACCCGGTGAAGCTGTAAAGATCGCTAGGGCCAACAGCGACTACACATTTTCGAAAAAAAATGCTAACAAAAATTAATACGAAAAAAATATGAATCCACAAAATATAGAAGCTAGAGAAATAGGTGCTGCATGAATAGAATGACCTGCAGATAGATGCGTTGACACTTGACTTGTGTCGATTTTAATGGACACAAATAGGATATCATTTTAGACCTCCAAAATTTAGTATTTTTCTCGACTGACAGCCCGTAGTAAAAAAAATTGTTGGCAATACTAGTAGTATGTAATCAGTTTCAGTTGTCTGTTGTGTACTGTCTAAATTGTCAAATAAGCTAAATAAATAAATATTACTTTCAAGTGGTTCAGGAGATCGGAAGAATTTTCGTTTCGAAACCTATTAGTTCTTTTACAAAATTAAAGTAAAAATACAATAAATACAGACCACATATTAATTTATACTAATCACACACTTAATTTATTGAAATGAATGTAGATATTGACAGTAAAAATTTTCGAAATGATTTAGAAGGTAAACAGTTGTTCATCTATATTATTTTAGACAAGAGTTACGTTTTGGTTTATGTTTGTACACTATTGCAAAAATAGGATGCACAACTTGAACTACAACTGCATATGTGTATTTTTGATACTACGATTAGGACCATCAATCAAGTATTTTTAAATAAGAACCTATATTGTGAGTTGTTTTCAGATCAAGACTGTGCCGTTTGTCTACAAAAGTACCATTATCCTACACAGCTTCCTTGTGGTCATGTATTTTGTTTTCTCTGTGTTAAGGTAAGTTATATTTTTTGTAAAAGCAATAACAAAGATAATTTTCTAAATGGTTTGACTTTACAGAATATTGAAAGCAGCTGTGTGTAGAAATAATAAAGTAGCATAGCAGTTGAATGGTATTTGGAAGAAATGTTTTCATTCATTGAAATTTCTATGGGTAGACCATGCTGGGAATGTAACTTAGCTGGTGCTTCACATCATGGGAGAGAAGGGAAGAAGTGATCATAGAATCCTTTTTAAAATTTAAAATTATGCAAAAGTGTTGTATGCGTAAAACATAATAATATACTTGTGCCTGTTATCTATTTCACAGGGTATTGCAATACAAAGCAAAAAGTGTGCGATGTGTCGGAAACAAATACCCACAGATTATTTAGATAATCCAGTGTTGTTAGAGATTCCCCCATCAGATCAAATTAGTACAGATTGTAGTATTGAAGAATATCAATGGTATTATGAAGGCAGAAATGGTGAAATTCTATTTTTTATTATAATATTTATTTACACATTAGTACTTGTCAAATGCTTTCTTGGTATATGGTTTGAATGTATAAATTCAAACATGAATCTTTGTTGGGCTTGGGTTGACTGTGTTATCAGGAGCATACTATAATATTCAAGCTCTCCATCAATTTTATTATTCATGCAATATTTCAGGTTGGTGGAAATATGATGAGAGAAGTAATATCGAGCTAGAATCAGCTTTTAATACTGGTGAAGCAGAGTGTATGTTACTTTTAGCTGGAGCATTATACTGTGTAAATTTTCAAAATATGTTGCAACTTCGCCGCAGTGATCCAACGAGACGTCGCCGTGTACGAAGGGACATACCAAGTCTACCGTCTAAAGGTAATTGGTTGGAATTAAATAAATGTGTGTATTTCGAATGTCAAAATTTATGGTGATTTTCTTCAATGAGTTTTAGCAGTTCTACCTGCAATTAAACTTTTATTATTTAAGTATTGTATAAATAGAAACCTATGTTCTTGCAGGTATAGCTGGTATTAAGAAATTTGAAAACATACAAGAACAACAGGAAGTTACTGAAGAAAATGAGAATTTTGAACAAGAAATTCAAGTTATTGAGCAAAGTAATGAAATTGAAAATGCAAGCAATCAAGATGAAAATAACATTTCTCCAGTGTCTGTTGATGTTGACAATGTAATACAAAGTCTAAGGTAATTTTTATTAACTATTTACTTAAGTTACTTTTAGGGTTCTGTATAATAAGAATGAAGTTTGGTAATTCATCATCTCTCCATTCATCTTACCTTTAAAGTGTGTTTTGAACCATAACAGGTAACTAGTTGGAAATTTCCCTGAATATATATTATTATGGTAGATATCATAACAAATAGTAAAAAATTGTAAACTACATGAACATAACTTAAGAAGCATATTGCACACAACTTAATATTGCAATCAGCTAGTAGTCAATGCGACCAGGTTCATCGCCGACAAGGATGCATGTTCCCTTCACAAAAGACCCAAACATGTCTAAGATTACCCTGACAACACTATCACCTTGGCCAATGCTCCTCATCCAGGGGGATACTCATCCCAGCCACTACACTCATCACATGCACACTACACTCAGCATCGCCAATGGAATCGGAGACGAGAACCTTTTCAGCACACGGCAGTCACGAGGTACCCCCGAGTGCCTGTCGTTACTCCGAACACCCCTCCACTACCGCTGCCGACCTAAGCCGAGGTTCGAGCCTCATAGAAGGCATCCTTAGATCTGTGGAAATCCCCAATAAGGAGGCGGGTGGCTTCGCGCAGTGGCTCCGGCCACGGGCCGTAGTGCCCTCCCCCTTCACGATCATAGTCTTATGTCCCCCCAGCTTACCACTAAAACCCTGTGAAGCTGTAAAGGCCACTATGGCCAACAACAACTACATATTTCGAAAAAAAAAATCTTAATATTCGATTTATTAACCCATATTGATCTGGTGCATTTCATGTGAAACATCCAGTTGAATATTTGCCATGTTTATTTGTGTTCTATACTTAAAGACACATATCACAGCTCATCTTTGACTTGTATTTATGATACTATAAGATTAATTACTATTTCAGTCCAATAACATTTCAGAGCCATGATTTTTGTAGAGTGGAGTAATTTAATAAAAACATATATTTGGTGGCTTCCATTCTATCAGTTTTATTGATGAGATTTTTTTTTACAGTGAAATGGTTATAGGGAATGCAAATGAGCAACAGAGTACACCAGAGGAAGAAACATGAGTCTTGGTTGACTATCCCTTAAACATGTGCTGGTCTATACATGCAATAGATAAAGAAATAGCTGAAAATGTAGATATTTTGTTAAAGAACAATAATGATATTAATACATTTCCCTGTCAATTTGAAAACCTGGACAAGGCAATTTCCTTATTAGCCAAGAATTGGTTAATAAGGTATAAAAGTATATTGGCTATGCATTGTATGCTAACATTTTGTCCATTAAATATTAGAATTAATGATTGTGGTACTTGTTGTCAGATATTTATTCATTTCTGAATCCTTGTAAGTTCACTTTTTCATTGTGAAATATATGATTTTAAATATTTCCCGAAATGTTATACTCTATTGTTATTAATGATAATAATTAGTATAGTAAAATAATTGAAATATAATATTTAATGTGATTTAGGTCCTGTGTGTGATTATATTTATATTTTTGCAATTTCACTCAGAATCTGTACAAACTATTGGTTATCTATGCATACAATAATAGAAAATTAAATGAATGTATTTAAATATAAGTTTTATTTCCTACAATTATAAGAATTTATTTCATGTTTTATGTATATTTACAACAGAATTAACATTTATTGTGTTAGTATCATATTAGGATTTCTCATGAAAATTGCGGTAAAATTCACTTAAATGTTTATTATAATAAAATCTTACAATATATTCTACATGACAAAATAATACATAGTACCACAAAGTATTACATATTTAACTACATTTTAAATCTACCATGGCCTCACTGGACTCTGACTTGCATGAGTTAATATCCAAGTGTTGTGAGGCTTCGCTTTCATCGCCATTTGCTTGTGGCGAGGGTGTTCCTTACACATTATATAGGCTCTCTCATCACGGAACACCAAATAGCAAGACTTACAACGCCTCCTGACACGACCTTTTACTTTCATGCCGCATATTGAGTTTAGTACAGGTACAGAGGTTTGCAATAGTTTTTCTCGAGCTATATTATTATGAAACATACTAAAATATGATGGGAGCAGGTCAATCTTCTTTGCTGTAATTGTACTTAGGCATGATATAGCTTTTGTTAATGAAAACAAACTTTGCATTATACCTGAAAAGTTGAAAATATACTATAAATATTTTTTTCGGTTATCCTAAAAGTAAAAGAAACGCAAATTTAACATTAGGTAACAATGCAAATATAAATGAAATGACACTTCTGAATAACAACCTGCTGATAATTATTATTTAATTTGTAATTATTTCGATTGTAAGGAAAAAGCAGTTTCAACTCTTAATTTCATTGACATTTATAAATACATCTATTTCACTTTGACATTAGGAGATACGTTTTATTTGTTTTTTTCGGCCTTGGAATCTTTCTTTTTGGCATTGCAAACAATATAATTACAAAAATATAAACACTTTTTTTATTTATTCTTATGTACAGTAAGATATACCATGAAGTTTGTCTTTAATAATAGATGCCAATGATCTAAAAATCGGATTAATAAAAAAAATGTCCGAATATTTCATCGTGTAAAAACAAATTCGAACATTATTTCTTAGAATAAGAAAATTGAGACAACGAGATAAAAATTATGAATAACACATAATTATTGAGAATAAGTCAGACGTGGGAGACTAGGAGTAGAACATGGGGACCTGCTGTGAGTTATTGAACCAAACTCACATCGACGATCACCCATAATTTATATATAATTAGTGACATTACATGACATTTTTCAAATTATGAAGTCTTTAATAAATGTAGTCCCCGACTATCCTATATATATTATTATACTCTTTGTCCTAGACTCTCAACACTTGAAATACGATTTAATATTTTTTAGTCTGATCAACAAAAAATAATTGGTTTCAAATATAGGGATAATATGTTTTACTGTTATTTTCATCTTCAAATGAGTAGATATTTTTATATGTTTAACTGAAAAAGCTAGAAGTATGAAATATTAATATTGTCAAATTCGATAAAATATTGGATAGATCCTGAATATGATACTGTTGTCCATATTTAATTCTACACAATGACTATTTGTCTTCGTAATTCTATAAATTTCATGCATACTTTTTTAATCTCAGCTCGATAGTACACATTGATATCTACAGGATTAATGCTCGTATTTATAAAGAAATTAAAGTAAATACTTAAGTAAAGTCACTACTTATTAAGGAACCATTTTTTTTTATAATTCAGTAATTGCTTGAAGTAAGCGCTGTTAAAAGTTAAAACACCCATCAAAACAATCAATCAAATAAAATCAATGACGACTTTATCAAGTCACAATGATAACTTTATCAAGAAAGAACAAAGCAACAAGTGATTACTTCTTTATAAATAAGGGCATATGACCTCCAGCAACCAATAATTCATATTCTTTATCTAATTATTTTTCCTCGGGATAAAGCTTATAAATCTTTGAGAACTGCTGATTACATTATTATAGTGAAATTCGCATTGAAATCCACACATGCAGAGATATACACGTATTGAATTCGCATTTGGCTAGCCTTGTGGTCTATAAATCAACTGTCAACTCGCGAAGTCTCTCTGCACACCGCGTAAGCCCCGCGAAATGTTTATTACTACTTAATTACTGTTAATACCTCCTAAAATATACGGCCAATATGTACAGTGTAAAGAGCAAAAATCATTTGCGTTAAATGCTTGTATTTGTGAAAATTTAAAATTATTCTGATAATTAGTAATGTTTGGTGCCTTGTAAATCTATTTCTTATTTAGCGTATGCTTTACTTGATTAGGTACGTAAAATGTCATGTTCATTATATCCACAAACTCTGCATCCAAATCATATGGTATAAAAGACAACTTTTATCTTCATTAATTAAATGCTTAAATTTTTAGATTAATTTATTTTGGTAAAGCTAAATGTTTGGTTACTAATAGGTAAATCCATTTAGATTTATAACGTCAACTTATTATTTTTATTCTTTAAAACATAAAACAAATACTGTGGCGGACACACAAAAAATAGATATATGCTATAACGTACGTTTATGTAGACATTTTTTGACAACGATTACTGCCATGTATTTTCAAATAACCATTTACGCAGCGAACGCGAAGACAGGTACGCCATTATTCTTCTTTTTCGACTAAATCTATATTTGTTACTATATTTATTGAAAATAGACTTAAATTATGACGCACAAACCCTACTCGTGATTAGTAAAAGCCTCATCTAAACCCGTTTAGTACTTCTCGAGATAAGCGCCCAAACGTTTGACGGACCTTGTAACTACCATGTTCATAGACCTCCCCTATGTTTGAGGCTGTTACTATAGAGAGATTATGGAAAGCTGTATTCCTGGTTTCAGTTTACTGATGTTTATATATCCTGCATTCAAACCTTTCAGAAGACATTTTCTCCATTATAGTGAATGGACTAATGTCTATTTTCTCCATTCTACATGAAAATACTTGGTTTAGTTTAGAAAATTGTGTACTAAGAGACAGTTGCGAAAAGCGACTTCGATTTACAACAGTTATATAGAATCCTACGATGACTAGTTAGTTAGTTTTTAACCTAATTTAAGTAATTAATCATCAATACTTATTATTATTAGTATCTATTTTTTAAAGTCGACTTACAATAACCTGGTCCTGGTAAAAAAAAATGGTTTAAAATAATGTTTGATTTGCGAAGGTGTTTTTATCAACATCGTATTAATCCAAGTCTAGATAAATCCATTCGTCATTTTATATATTTCAATTTCGCGTAATATTTTTCACACCATTTGCGAGATCTCTTTCAAATTTCTCTACACCGACGAAGAAAGCTTAAAATTAAATGACCCAGTTTTTTAATTATACTGCAAAATATCAAATGCCATTACTATAATTAACTAATATTTAGTTTTGTTATAGTAAATTATGATATTAGGTGACATTCGCGGTAGTGTTGTTGTTTTTCATATGCGTTGAACAAATTTTGCATTTGACGAGTACGCGAGCACCCGGACCCAGAACGCAATCTAAATTCACCATTTAGATATATGCCTGTCCGGTAATCGAACCCAGAACGCTATGTATATGGTTAACGCTGCACCACATGAGATGTCTTTTGAAAGCTCTAAAAACTATATTGTAACATAGTAGGTAGAATTACAAAATGTAACTGGCAGAAAAACATTTAATGCATAAACAACTGAAGCAGAAATATAAGTAATATTTATGGTTTGTTTAGCTGTAAAACTGCAGGATGTGGGGATATGTAGAGTTCGGAATGCGCAAGCAGTCGATGTAAACCGCCCGTGTTTGCTTCGGCAGTTAACGCTTTCTATCCTCGCCCTAGCAGCCTCTTCCCGGCGGTACCGTGCTCTACACGGGGTTTTGAAATATCGGTCTGCGCAAAGTCAGAACTCAAATCAACTTTTTTATTACATACCAGAATAGAGGGCTAAGCGGAATAAGTAGAGAAAATTGTTTATTAAACAATATATTACATTATTTTAATTATTTTAAATCAATGTTTGATTTTATTGACAAACAACAAAAAAAAGCAAGGTGAAAAGAGGTTTCTACCATGATTTCTAAATGTCATCTTTACGTGTTTTATTAAAATTTAATAACTATATAATATCAAATATGATGTCGTACCTCAGGGGCAGGGATTAGACTTATTATTTTATCCGTATTTTATATTTAATATTAAATATTTTTTTGTGATTTCCTTTACTATTTTCTTTATTTAAATTCAATGTATTAACTGTAATTATAATATAATAATAATTATCATAATATAACGTCATAAGTTGTAAAGTTTTAAAAATATGTACCTCTACAGTGAATGTTAAATTAAAAATAATTACCTTTTTAGTTATAATCCAATTTGATCTTAGATGTAATGCCACAGTACATTACGCATAACATAGCTAAAGACTTGAGAGAAA
>DWKL01004486.1:0-10556 GCA_018249415.1 Phareas burnsi
GGACTTCCAATTTATATTATATATTGTGTATATAACAACTGAGAATCTTGGGCATAATGAAAAAAAAACAAAAAAGAAACATAAAATATCTAATTATGATAATCTAATGAGAAATTCCATCTAAAGCTTTTGTTCTCATTTTATGGATGTTTAAAAACACAATCGATTATCTTATTTGTTAATAGCAATTAGTAATTACATGTAAATTATTTTTATAATCTCGTTCATCAATCTATTATTATCATATTCCAAACTGGAATGATTACATTATACTTTTCACATAATAAAGTTTTTTGTAATTTAATAGCTTTATACAAAAACAAGTTACACAATCTTCAATTTGCAACTTACAAATAAATGCATCACTTCTATTACTTGACTAAGTTTGTAAAGTTTCTCACAGCCATAAAAATATAGCTTTGATTCATAATTTAACTGCTTCACTGTTGAACTATTTGAAGTTATACAAATCGAAATAGCTGCTAAATTAACAACCTTCTCATCGAAAGTTGTCAGATTAAAAAGAACATTTATATTGGCTATAAAAATTATAGCGTTTTCAAGTTCTACAGTAACTTGATCATTAAAATGTACTTCTTTTTGTCTGCCTTTGTTGGTTATTATTTTTTGCGCATTTGTCACTTCCAAATGGTTAGTAACAAGATAGTTTAATTGTTAAAACAGGTTTGGGGAATAATCAACTTTGTAGCAATGTTTACTAAACGAGGTAATAAGCGTTCCCTTTTAGTGAAACGTACATACAGTATAACCAGTTCTTATAGATGGAGTGTTTCACCACCATTGAGTAAGCTAGAATGTAGTCTAATATTATTAAATTTAGATTATTACACTCGTTTAAATTCTTTTTAATATGTGGTACAATAATATTTCGTCCGGAGAATTACCCCTGCCGCCTTCATAATCCGCCGTGAGGTTGGAGAGGTGCGGATACCGGGCGCACTTAGTGCGAGACGACCGTCTTAGTCCTCAGGAGTAGTGACGCATCTACGCACGAACTCAGATAGAACTTCATTTTTGTTTGACGTGAGATGTGGGTATCTATGGGCTGCAGCGACCACTTAACACCAGGTGGCCTGCATGCTCGTTTGCTAGTCTTCAAATATAAAAAAAATATGTAAGATAACAGCAAAGGACAATACAAATTTTTGAGCCAACATTTGTCAAATTAACGACCAACTTACTTACTTAAGATATATAGTAAAATTTTAAAGTGAAATATTTTCTTTAATTTACTATAAAATTAATTTTATACTATATAAAGAGAATATATATTTCATGATAATTTTTTGACCGCTTATAGCGATGTACTTCGCGGTCGAACAGATGTTTTATATCATCCGATTTTATCTACCTTGTTTCAGCTTTTCACTTCTCATTGCTCCGTTTTATGCTTATTTTTATTTAACATAGCTTTCAAAATGAAATGTAATTTAGTTTTGCTTGCAAAACAAACCATTTTCAGTTATGAAATAAATGTTAATAGTGACTCTCTATTAGATGATTGCTCTTGTTGCTTTGTTTCATTTCCTTTTGCCGTTTCAGACGCAAGCGAATATTGTCTTGTATTACTATTTACAAGTGAAATACGAGAAAAGCTTAAATGTTTTAGCACTGCTTTTTATAGGAAAGTACTGATTTTATTATTCTTGATATTTTCGATTTTTTCAAATGTAGCCTCTATTTTATTACCTACTGTGGTAGTTAAAAAAAGCTTAAATCTTAACCGTCAGTTGGTAAAATTGTAAATAAAGAAAATATTTTTTATTCGCAATTTTACCAACCAACCAACTAACCAAACAAATTTCTTTTTATTTACAATTTTACCAACTGACGGTTAAGATTAATCTTGTTTTTAACTACTACATAATTCCCATAAATCTTATGAACTATTTTTTCAAAAGTTTATGATTTATGATTCGGAGACATGAGGTGACATATATTTCTAAATAATAAATTGAGACATTTCAACTGATGCTCTCGCATGTCTTATTACACTTATTGGTATTCAATTATTAAATTTAATTAGGTCCAATTATATTGATTCAATTATCATATATCTTTCCCATTTTGTAAAGTTACTTCGTCTTCATAGTTGTAAGTTGCCCTGTTGTTTATTATAAATTGTTGTAGATAAAAAGAAACATTTTTAAGTTGAAATATAACTAGATTATAATATATTTCTATTGTCCTATTACAAATTATAATTACCTCTTCATACGTCCCTGTCATTTCAATTATTCTAACAATATCACCTCTTTCTATCTATCTTTTACAAATTATAACTACTTCTTCATACGTCCTTATTGTCTCAATTATTCTAACAATATCACCTCTATCTATCTTTTACAAATTATAACTTCTTCTTCATACGTCCTTATTGTCTCAATTATTATAACAAATTCACCTCTATCTATCTCTTACAAATTGTATCTTCTTATGGTCTCTTGAACATCGCATCACAAAAGCTCAACCCTTTATTGCCACCCTTGTCACGTTCACACAATAATTCTTTCTTGACCCATAAACAAATGTCCCTATAAGAATAGCCGGTAATGATCTGTAGCATTAATTCTAGGTCATAAACTAGGCAATTTATGTTCTTGAAAGCATAGGTAGTCCTATTAAATGTGACATGGTTTCTTCGGACATTCTATTCGGTTGTAATCTTTTCTTTTTATACAATGTTGCTGAATTATGGGGACGAATATTGTTTGGTTCGCACTTTACTGGATATAGAAAGATGTCGAGTAGATTTAGATACATTTTAATGTTAATAACTTTTTTTTTTTTTGGAGTTGAAAATTTCTTATAGATTTATTTTTTGAGTAGCAGACGACCGTGCTGTTCATCTGATTTTAAGTGATCCTTGCATCCATGTGCACCTAGCAGGTTACGTTCGTCCGGGAAAGTACCACAGCTGCTCTCATAATTCGCCGTGAAGCAATTCTTGTGTTTCAGTTGGAGAAGTGCGCTTGCCGGGTACACTTAAAGGGAGGTGACCAACTTAGTCCATATGCGCAATAACGCATCTACGTACGACCTCAGATAGAACTTCAGTTTTGTTCGAGGTTAGATGTGGGTGTACATGGGCGCAGGGATCACTTAACATCCGGTGACCCACACGCGTATATGCTACTCTTTTCACATAAAAAATACGATTAACATAATCAATTTCAACCTTATGATTATGGTTTAATTTAATTATATATTTCGTATTTATAAGCTATTTAGGTTTAACGAAAAAGATATAGCTGTAAGTCGACTCTATTGATTTTAAATTAAAACAAGACGAGTGGAGACAACTAAATCTAAAACGTTCACCGTAAAATATTGTAATTGCGCTAATAACCCTCACGTATTTGCATGTCCGTCCGTACATTCAACATAATTGGCCATAAATAATACAAATACACATGTTTATTTTAACCCTTGCCTAGAAAACCGGACAGGGAATAGACAATAATGTTTTTGTCGAGAAATGTCGCTAGTTTTTGTTATAGCGTTGATACACTTATACACATACATATGTACTTACATACATACAAATATACATATAGAACATCTATTATTTTTTAAATTGTGATAATTTAGTGTTGGCTTTTCGGTACACTCCTAGTCCAAGGTATTCTCTCAAAATGACAAGGTTCTGGCCATAGTCGACCGAGGCAAGCAAATGCAGATTATTAGACCTTTGAACGCTTTATGGGAAACTCTTAGGTATGTATGTGTATGGTATCTTGGGATTCGAACCTTGGGACGTGAGTGAGAAGCCGGAATTCTACCAGCCTTTGTAGGATTCGGCCTGCACTCACTGGCTTGACATTCGCACCACCAAGAATCCTAATATAGCTGTAAGTTTGGAAAATGTGATTCTTATTAAATAAAAAAAACTTTTATAACGTCCTTCTTTTAAAGTTTTATTATATATATGGCTCATTATCTACCATACGATACCATATTGACCATCCGCGTGACGCAGCAGTCACCGTACCGGTCTGACACGCAGAGGATTCCGAGTTCGATTCTCGGCTAGATAGCAACTCTCGGCAACTAACTGATGAATTTGGATTTCTGTCTGGATCTGGGTACTTGTGTGTCCAGGCGACCACGACACAGGGAGTCCTAGTGTGGAGCTTTACAATAATGATACAATAATGATACAATAATGATGCAATAATAATATAATAATGGTATATTATGATACAATAATGATACAATAATAATATAATAATGGTATATTATGATACAATACTGATACAATAATGATACAATACTGATGCAATAATGATACAATAATGATTATTAGCATAACAATAAAAAATATAAACGAATAAAACAATAGTCTACAAACACTTGCCACCCAAAAATTACTTAACACAAAAATTCTTATCTAACAGCTGTTAAACCAATACAATAGAACCCTATTTTGAACTTCGAACTTCTCGTGAGAGATATCAGATCGACACCGATAATCTATCCTTTAATTGTTACATTTTTATATTTATATGTGAACACCGAACTTGGCCGCAGGTGTTTTATTATTCTGTTGCTTGGTTTCGTGGCGTGTTGTGTGAGGTTAACTTCATAATTAATTAAAGACGATTGTTGGTGTACTCAATTATATTTTTGCCTCAACCCGATAGGTACAGAGGTTGGTTGGTGACTGACTGAAAACTATTACTTTAATAAATTACCAAACCGAAAGAATACAGAAAACATGATGTAATTGTTCTAATTAATCTAATTTGGAAATGGTGCCTCGTGTGAGATTACATGATGCAATATCTATGACTAATTACAAGAAGGCACATCACTCCCCCTCCTTTATGAAAAAAAAAACAGATTAAAGGAATAATAGAATAATAGAAACCTTTATTATATTATATTTAATAATCCGCTTAACACATTATTTTTATTGCTATCAATTAAATGTAAATTAATACGCTTTTAACTAGCGTATAAGAAATTACGGAGACTGAGGAATGAATTAAAATTATATATAACCCCAAACATGCCAGAAGTCCTACCTTAGCTCAATCATAGACACGCTCCTTCTCCTGAGAACTTCTCGAAACGCCTCATATTAGTACAATTCATGACTTACTCTGAACTACCTGGAGAATACCACGTCATTACCACTTTAAATAAAGCGGTTTAAACAGAAAAATACTGACCAGACAACATACTATCAGCAAATTAGTGTTTAAATTCCCATAAGGTATACGACCCCACTATTATCGTTTAAATATTTATACACTAGATCCATACTCCGTATGCCGCCAGTATTTTATAAATGGATAATGAGGCATTCGGACCCGCGAATAATAAGACGATTTGAACGTAATAAAGCCATGATCGTTTTAACGTAATCTTTAACTTGAATTTCGTGATCCAGTTTGCACTTTCATACTTAGTAGTAAGTTGTGGCAGTGATAGCTTAGTGAATAATTTCGGCGTCCCACACCGGGTGTCTGGGTGCAAATTTCGAAAAATCAGGTGCGTGCGGAATTTGAACCCAGACACCCAGCGTGGGACGCCGAAATTATTCATTAAGTTATCACTGCTACATCTTACTACAAAGTATATAAGTACAAAGTGAACCACGAAATTCAACTGCTGCAACAGCACGCACCTGATTTTTCGAAATAATTTAATTATCACTTGTTTAAATAGTGATGGAAAACATCCTTAAGGAAACCTACACATCTGAGAGTTCTAGTAAAGTTCCGGAAGGTGTATGAAGTTTACCAATCCGCACTTGGCCAGCGCGGTGGACTATTGCCTAACCGTTTCATAATGAGAGGAGGCTCGCGCCCAGCACTGGGACATTTATGGGTTGATGATGATGATAATGATTAATTTGTAGTTAATAATATTTTTAAATATCACAACAGGTAACATACCGCCAATAAAGTAGTATTTGCTTTAGATATTTTCTAATTATATTTGCCTTCAAAATCACTTAGATGCTATGGTCTGCACAGCGACCAATTCCTGTATAATAAAGTTTTCTTGCGATATTTTTTGCATAGATCTCACGGAGAACCGGATAATGAGTCTAGATTCTAGACGGTGCGAATGGGTGGGATAGTTTAGTGTCCTTAATTATGTAAATTCAATGGCCTAGTCGATAGAAGACGGAAACCCCATTACAGGCGTATGTGAACGTCCATTGCTGCGAACCTCAATGAATCTACACGAGTAATGGGAAGCTATTGCTTGGGAAGTTTAGATTCACTGTATAAATCGCAGAAGTATGTAACAGATTACTCTAAAAGCTCCTTTAACCCATAAACATAAACAACTATTCAACGGAAGTAAAACTGATCGCTCCATCAATCCGCATGCGGGCAGCGTGGTGGAGTATGCTCCAGGCTTTCTCCAGTTGTGAGAAGACACCCGTGCCAAGTTGTGGGACATGAAAAACCATATATTTGTAACCAGTAGTTAAACTTTAGAAACGAAATTAAGGAGTAACCAAGAAGGCTTTTAAAGCATTATATTTACGACGTTTATATAACACTATCCTGGAGTAATAACGTTTTGGAAATACATGTAATTTGTGCTTATATTCCGATTGATTTTAAGCACATAAAATCGTATTATCAGCTTAAAAGTGAAAAAATCTTTAAGCATTTTCGGAAAGAGCCGATTCAAACTTAACACCTCTAATTGCATAATACTGGTCAGTACTTTGAAATTTAGGCAGGCGGTAAAAGTATAGTCCGTCCGGAGAGGCACCACCGCCGCCTTCATAATGTACCATGAAGCAATTCTTCTGCTTCAGTTGGAGAGGTGTGGTTGTCGCGTGTACTTATAAGTGAGGCGACCGTGTTAATTCTAAGGAGGCGTATCTATATAAGATCTCAGACAAGGCTTCAGTCCTGTTTGAGTTGAGTTATAGGTGACCACTTAACACTAGGTGGCCTGCACGTATAAACGTGATAGAACCCTTGATGATTCGACTCCAGAGGCACCACTACCACACCTATTTCTACCTTATAACAACGATATAAACGCTGGAGTGTTCTGGTTGAAGGCTTGTGGTAAGGGATATACTTAATCGAGGCGTTCTAACTTAGTCCTCAGAGGTAGCAACGCCCCTGTGGCCAAAATCAGGACAATCCTATTTGATGTTGACTACAGATGGCGTTGACTACGGCAGGGACCTCTCCCATCGGTGGACTGCACTCGTTTCCTACTTTCAACCAATAAAAAAAATTACACTCGTCAAAATAAAAAATAACATTTTAATGTAATCATTATTCATTTGTAATACAAAATTGCATATCTTTTTATAAAATAACATAACAATAACAAATAATATAACAACAGCAAATAATAACAACAGTTTTAAGTAACCGTTACTTTAAACAGTTTCGTTGTGCAGGCACTAGTATGACGCTTTGTCCGTTTTTTATCCCATTCATATCCTTCGCTCGTTAAGCCGAGAATTAATTACTCGGACACACAGACACACTAACAACTTAATACATATTTTAATTACGTCTCGTTGTGTCTACAAAAAATAACATAAACGTCTCAATATTCTGTGTGATATGCCCTCTAGATATATGCGCATTAATCACAACCTGGTCAAAAAAATCTGCGACTCACAATCGTTTTAATGACTTATTTTATTGATGTAGCTTCATTATATTTTGTATTTACGTGGGAATAAGATAGGCTGGCAAGAGTAGATAGGTTTTTTATGTACGAAGAGTAGAACGAGCGTGCATGCCACCTGATGTTAAGTGGTCACCGCAGTCCATAACCTAACCTCAAACGAGACTGGAGTTCTGTCTGTGGTCGTACATAGATGCGTAGTTACTTCTGATGACTAAGATGGTCGCCTCGCTGTGAGTGTGCCCGGTAACTATACTTCTCCAACCGAAGCTCAAAAACTGCTTCACGGCGGATTGTGAGGGCAGAGGAGGTACTTCACTGGAGGAACTATAGTTCTACCACCTCTATAATTAGTACGATATTGAAAGACAATTAAAGATATTGCTCCGCTAAATAGTTGTTAAGGTTTATGATTAAAGTTAAGGATTAAAGTAGCTTTTAGAGTAATCTGTTATATCATCATCATCATCAACCCATTAATGTTCCACTGATGGGCAAGGGTTTCCTCTCAGAATGAGAAGAGCTATGCCATAGTCCACCACGCTGGCCAAATGCGGATTGGTAGACTTCACACACCTCCGAGAACTTTACAAGGAACTCTCCGACGTGTAGGTTTCCTCACGATGTTTTTCTTCACCGTTAAAGGAAATGATAATTAATTTCCAATCCGCACATAATTTCAAAAGCCAGAGGTGCGTGCTGAAATCGATCCCCGAACAACCAGTGTGAGAGACCGGAATCTTAACCACTAGGTTATCACTGCTGTTTTATATTTCTGTTATACAGTGAATCTACAATTCCCAAGGAATACATTATTCTCAAAATAGACTTCTTACATATTTTCTATAATTATTCCATTAAAATATACAATAATTATACATATTATTAATTTTTCTCTTATTTATAACGTTGTATTAATTAGTCCACCGCCAATTAGTCTATCTCTATTATCTTATGAACTATCCACAAAATAACTTTCATTTGATGTCCTATTTTATACCTAAAAATACTCAATTTAAAAATGGAACTTTTAAAACTAATTGGTCCTTTTATTAAACAACTAATTATTGTGAATTTTAACTTTCTACTTCGCGTAACTTTTAATCAATTACTTCGAACCAATATAGGTTTCGGAATTTAATTTAGGCACTACTGGTGCGAGTAGAATTTAATTTAATCTGTACCAACCAGTCCACAGATATACAAATTTTTCACGCCAAAATCTACAGAAAAAAAATTATTATTACCGTCTTCCAATTACGATAAAACACTAGAAATGCCACAGGCCTTACACGGGCACCGTTTGCTACGTTCAGACAATGTCATCTTCAAAGGATTTTTTATTATACAATAATTATACAATCGCACTTCCATAACGGTCATTTTATGCATTTTTATGTTCAAATCCCATTTACGATGCGAAATTGCTTTATCACGGCCCGTGAGAAGTTATCTTTAGGTACCAAATTTATGATAAATGTTATTCTTATGAAGCGGTTAACATTACTTTAATCGTTATTCCTGTTAAATAGTTTTTTTTTCCGGCAGCTTTAATAAAACTTACTGGTTTGTCAGTTTTTATGAACTAATCTTCTTGTTTCTACGCCCGTTCAGATTTTAAAGTTATGGGTAGCAGATTTTTTGAATTTCCGAGTTTTTTGGGGGAAATAAAGGGGAAAAGGGAAATGATATCTCTTATGGCGTGCACCACCTGATGGCAAGTAATTACTATTTCCCATTACTATCTGTAACAAACCTCAACTAGAGTTGAAGTCATTTGGTGGGGCACAGATGCGTTGCAATATTTTCGAACTTAGTAATGGTAGGACAAAAATATTTCGTAAAGAAAACTTTTTTTTTCTTAACATAAGTTAAGATGACGAAAACTCAGTTCATTTGCAAAATGCTTGAGAAAAAAAGTCGTTAAGCTGATATCTAACAACGTAAAATATGGTTTATTTCACGACTTATATTCGTAATAATTAGTAATAAAATAAGAAGAGATGAGCGTTTACTTGGTTTTAGAAAATATCTAGATAAGGTAACAAAAACGACTAATATATTGTAGTCGTGTAAATTTTGTTTTATTGCGTCTTTATTAACCCATTTTGTTTATTTTAACACCGCCATGATTTCTATTTAGCACAAAAGTTGACTGGCAGAATATGCTTTTAGCATTAAGTCTGCTTTTTGTAAAACTTCATAAGGTGTAATAAATTTAAACAAATATATCGATGTACATTGATTTGTACTTATTTACAATTATCATACTGCACTACTGAAACACACACTACAATTAAGTAGTACACAGCACAAACCAATCATAGTTACACGCGTATTATTATTCTGGCGAAGAAAACGAGCGTTTGAAATAAACAGTAAGCAATAAATATTGATAATCAGTGCGACAACTTCGTAAATCTTAAATTATCTTACTACACGTTGAATAAATCAATTTACTTAAAGTGGTTGTAATAGGTAAAAGTGATCGGTATCGTAATCAACCCTCGAGCTATTTCGCCTTACTATCACTAAATGAAGGTAACATGATAACTAGATAGATAGATAGATAGATAGTAATGTAGATACAATAAATCCAATAACTGCGTTGTTACTCATTCTTATACCGCTGCTGAGCATGAGTCCTCTCTCGGAATGAGAAGGGTTAGTCTACAGTCCTCAATTCTGGCCAAGTGCAAATTGGTAGACTCCACACACCGTCAAGAATTTTTCAGAGAACTCTCAAATGTATTTTTTTTTTCATTATGCCAACGATTCTCAGTTGTTACATACACAATATACAATATAAATTGGAAATCCACATCGACTCCGTATGATTTACATTGGGGTCGTCTGAATGTTCCGCTGTGCAGCGATTTGATACCGCACAAGCGAAACATCAGGTCCCG
>DWKL01004487.1:0-10555 GCA_018249415.1 Phareas burnsi
CAGTCTTCTTTAATATATTCGATGATCGTGTCACTATCCAGATATCTGTTCCCCGCCATCAAATCACTGGATTACCGTTGAGTTCATACAACAGTATAAAACATTTTTTTTAATAAATATAGGAAATGAACTATTCCTAAAATAGTCAATATTTTTTCATATCACTTCAGTATGATAGTTCTATTGATTTATTGTACAGTCTTACTAAGGGTCATCATAACGTTATATAAATTGTATATTCAGTATCACATCTACTTACGCAAAATGACAATCCGTATTCCAAACTTTCTTATAAAAACTACTATAAGATTTATTGTCGATAAATCTGCGTAGGTATATCGAAAGAGTTCATTGATCTTCTTAAATTTATTACTAATCATAATTCATCACAAAAAAGTGATCTAGATTAAATTTAATTGAGAACTAACGCGTGTATTAAGTACTGTTGACATTCCATCGCAATAATGTTCAAAGTAGTAGAAAATGTGCTATGCATTTGGTGCAGTCTTGTGTAAAATTGCTTAGCCGTGCCGGCGCCATCTTTTATACTCGAATACAAAATAAAGTAGTAGGTACGCTTGAACACAAAAGAAAGTAGTTGTTATCTTAATATAACGGCTTAATTCAACGATAAAAGGAAGAAACACTTCCGAAAAATGACGACGGAAAAACGTTAACTAACCCAGTTTTAGGAATGTAGGTAATTTCTAAAAGCACGTAGTAATAAAGACATAATAAAACTCCAGGGTATTAAATGTATTATGACAGGGTCGCCATGGTGTACGATAAGCGATATTTTCTAGAGCACATCAACTGGCTGAATTAACCATGACTGGTCGTTATATTCTTTGGCGCGCTAGACGTTTTTATGGCAACGTTTCAAAACGTCTCTGAACGTGTTTTAGTGCAGTGAGGGTATCTCGTAATTTCGTATCCTTATAACAGTGAATTTCAACGTGTGGGAAAACCCAGTATGGATTACTCAGCTACAGTTGTGCGTGGGTTATATTTTTTTTTATATAGATTGCAACTATTTATAGTAAAATAGGATCGAAGTAACTGGTCAGATCCCGCAATAAAGTGATGCCTAAAGAAATTAACGTTATGTGCGCCTTAACAAATGTTTAACAGAATATTGATTCTTCTTTCATTATCATTATCAATGGTTATATAATTTGCAAATTATTTTTTGCAGAATATCCCGGTTGTTGTTTTCTACTTATGAAATTAAATGCATTGACGATGGACTGACGTCTGACATACAGAGTTTCGGGTTTGATTCCCAATTAGACAGACCTCGAGATGGTGAAATTAGATTTCTGTTCTGGGTCTGGGTAATTGTGTACTTGTGTTTGTATGTATCCATGGCCCCCACAATAAGAGAATTCTAGTGTGGGGCTATGAGTGTAGAGCGTTAAAAAAATACGGATGGACCAAGTTAAAATTTATTTTACTGCTCCCCGTGTAAAGTATAGTGCTGGCAGTATTATATTTTTTCTTAAGGTACTACTGACTCAAAAAACTAAACTTAACCATAATCCAATGCTTAACCACCTTTTGGTTATTTTTTAAATTTACTAAAATCCTCTTTAACTCACTTCCGCATTGGTGTGAAACTCCGCCGAGGAAGAAATCACAGTAAGCGAAGAAGGAGAAGAATATGTTAAAAAACAAGTTAATTACGTAGTTTCTTTGATTTTAATTGTGTGAATTTGCATTTGCAAATATATCTTGCACTGGGTACTTATTTCTCCCACATAATTCTTACCTCACATTCATTAGTTACGCGCGACCGGTTACTCCAAAAACACACGTTAATTCAGCCGTAACTTAGATTAACAGGTTTTGATTTGTGTTCCATTGTAACTCAGCGTAACACTAAGCGTGGGAAGATATTTCAGTTATTGAAGCGCATCGAATACTAATCGTTGTAGTAAGTCATCGGCTGCTGTTGTAGACTCGGGCCTTTATAATCGTTACGGTTTAAGTAAGTTGTTTTCCAATCCGTACTTGGCAAGCGTGGTGGGCTATGATCTAACCCTTTTCTTTCTGAGACGAGACTCATATAATCAGCAATGGGTTGACGAACAATAAATAAAAGGAAATTTTCTTAATAAAATATATTTTTGATTATTTACAGATTATTTTTAAAGCAGATTCAAGGTTTTGGTTTTCAAAACATGGTTATAGCGAGTTATTTTATTAATTTTCCTTGTAGAAATAGTAATAAAGTGCGGTAGGGACTAATGTAGAGTTCCCATGAACGAGTCGTCTCGAGTTGATGAAAAACTGTCGCATAGTTGTAATGGCGTAGTGAAACACGTACGTAATGGCGCCCTTCGACGACAATTTAGTTCGAATTACGAAAGTTGCGCAGTTCAAAACATCAGCGGCGCTGTGGGTGCTGACGACCGAGTGCGTCAAACCCTCCTTTCGTCCCGGTCAGTGGCCCAAATCACTACGTCATTTCGAGTGGTCATACAGCGAATATATTGACTATTTAATATTCAGATATTGGTAGCCGGCAACAGGCTCGATTCGCGACGGGTCGCCAAAAAACGGGTCAGAATTAACACATTATTAGTATGATAATAGTATTGCGGAGTAGAGCGGTGATTATTGTGCTAGAATGTATTCTGGAGCGTTCTTTCAAGTACGGTTACTACAAGGATCTACGGACAACTCCATCTACATAATGAAACAATCGGTTATACATATATTTTTATTATATTAAAAAAGTTATTAACAATTAACATTGCTTGATAGATTAGGTAATAATAACATAGATATGAAAGTATTATGTTAATATTACGTAATAGTAAGTTAAAATAATTAAAAAAAAACAAAAGAACTGTCCTTGTTTATTTACGTTGTAATTTGTAATATTTAATTTATAGGACTATTCAAACAGTGTAAAGGCCAAATTGGTCTGCCAATAAATATGTTGATATCCGGCCGTTACAAGAAGTTCAGTGCCTCCATTAGTTCCGGGTATTAGTGGGTGAAGCTTCAGCCATCTACTGCTACTTACCAATCGCGTGTGAAAATCTAGAATTGCTCGGAGCGGCGCGCTCTGATCGGACTGTAATTGCAGTATGTGCAGGTTGCACTCGGAATCGTCAATTGCGCCGCCGCATCGCCGCAATCTTGTATCGATTATGACGATACACGCACCGAACCGCTCCCACCAATATTCCAATCGTTCCCTTATGAATAGATCTTTAGACACAGTCTATTCACAGACGGAATAAAAGTAAAAGACCGCATCCTCATTTTCTGTTTTTTCTTGCAGAACCACCTGCGAACGCGAATCCTAGTGGCGAGTTACCCGTTACTATTGAACACCAGCAGGACACGAACATGTCTAGCAACTTTACGAGGAATGATGCCAATTGCGACAAAACGGGCACCTGTTATGACGGTAATTGTTATTAGCACACAATATTTACGTCTGTCAGAACTCTGTGGTTTGACTATGAGAGCACAACCGCCATAATTGCTCGCCTTGTAGCAGTAATGCCTTCATTACACTGTTTCTCCGATCTGGAACTTGCAGTAAGGCTATGTGGTGGCAATGCATTTGTGGTTGGCCTCTATCCAACAATAGATTGCAAGGATCAATTAGCATCAAGTGCATAGCAGGCGATTTTTAAATTTTGTAACGCACACAAATCTTATCACAACTTAGGCGACGTAGGATAATGTTTAATCTAAATAATTTATTGCAGTGTCAGTACATTGCAAAGACACAAGGATTGCAGTGCAAGTACGTACGAACAAGCCGTTTAATGGTCGTATCTATGCGCTGGGTCGTTCCGAGACGTGCAACATTGACGTCGTGAACAGCGACCTCTTCCGACTCGACCTCACTATGGCCGGACAGGATTGTAACACACAGAGCGTCGTAAGTATATCCATACATCCATCCAAGTATATCCGAGCTAATATTATGTATTATATATATGTACGGTTTTTTGATTTTTATGCAATAACTATACACATTGTTGGGATAAAAAATATTTATGTATCTGTGTAAAAGTTTAGTCAAAATCATTTCAGTACATGCCAAAATTAGTCGGTGAAAACTGGACGGTGTAATAGTTTTACAAACTGTTTTTTGTTTGCTTACGTGCAAATAAACATGCTTAAAAGCTTAAAAACACTTACATCGTTATGTTATTTTTTTTGTTTGCAGCTTCTTAACTAAAATTGATGTTTGTTTGCAGACCGGCGTTTACTCTAATACTGTAGTTCTACAGCATCACAGTGTGGTGATGACGAAAGCCGACAAAATCTATAAGGTCAAGTGCACATACGATATGAGCTCGAAGAACATCACTTTTGGCATGGTGCCTATCAGGTTAGTCGGCCTCAATGGTCTTGTTCGTACAATGGTCTTTTATCGCGAAATTGTCACCTCAGACACTTCCAAGGAAATACTTACATGACAAGAATATTGTTCCACAAAGAGAACTGACTATTACCGAATGCCTGCACGCGATAAGTTAAATTTGAAATTCCATTGTCCTATATCTTAAGCGTTTTGTAAACATGGCGGCAATAGCTTGGATACATACGCACCGAACGGTGTGACAACGTGACCCGCGTATTAGTCTATATTTACTGCCTGATATGTATTTTTAATAGTTTGAAGAAATGTGATAATGATCGGCTATTGACACGGATTTTAAATGTATTGTAACTAATTTACATACGTAATAATACAAAATATTTTAAGTTTTTTTAATGATTGAAGTTGTTCTCCACAACTGGGCATGGGCATGGTCATCTCATAATAAGAACAGTCAATTCCAAAATCCATGGGGTGCTATTTTAAAGGTAGTAGAACCTTTAATGTTTGATCTTTTTTTGTAAAATAAAAAAAAAACTTTGTAAAACGGTTTTGTGAACGAGAGAGAGAACGTAATATGGAATATAAAATAGAAGGTTCGAAAATCTGATAATGGTGGATCCATTTTCGACATGTTTTTATAGGACTGTCTTGTATCTTTATGATTAAAATGATCCGTCTTTGTCTAATAATGCAAAGATTTTTTAAGCATCGATTTGATTTGAATACCATATAGAACCGTACCTTACATTAAATGTCCAATCTTACAGAGACCCGGAGATGATTTCCATCACCGCTGCGCCAGAAGCACCGCCACCACGTATCCGCATCTTGGACAGCCGCCAACGCGAGGTGGAGACTGTCCGCATTGGGGACAGGCTTACGTTCCGTATTGAGATTCCGGAAGACAGTAAGATATTTAGTACCACTATAACTTTAAATTTCATAATAGGCTTACATTTTGCAACGAACTTCCCGAAAACAGTAAGATATTTATGATCATGTTGACTTTAAATTTTATTGTTTTTCCGGATAGCATCCTGAGGAAGTTTCGTCATTTTAATGTAGCAAATCTTTAGAAATCCTCGGATATCTCTATCATAAATTAAAGTTCAGCCAAATCTGTTTATTCCTTTTTGTGTTGTCTATCTATGTGTGTGTATGTATATGTGTCTGTCTATCATCAGTAAAATTTTACCATCTCTTGTAATTTTCAGCTCCCTATGGAATCTTTGCTCGCAGCTGTGTCGCTATGGCCAAAGACTCGAAGAGTACCTTCCAGATCATTGATGACGACGGGTAAGACAACGCACCAAAAGCATTTTTTTTATTATCAGAAAAATATCAAACGTAGTAGTAATAAAAATCACAACTAGTCACAACACTTGCTGTTGTCGCATGTGACCAAACGTTGCCACCCCCGCGGATTAAGTAGGAACATCTCATTTAATTGTATCTTCCTAATACACTTCAAATCAGAATAAAATAGAAGCAAAAGGCAAACATCAATTTTAAATAAATAACCCAGAGTTCTATTAATACAATTTGATAGATTTTAACAAGTCATGTGTCATTAGTACGTCTTGGCAGCGCGATTGACATTTAAATCGAAGGGTTCGTTAAAACCTAAATGGCGTATTTAATTTGTTTTAAGCGAGACATATGCGACTTAATTAGTTTTTGCAGTTCGATACTAGTTTCTAATTTTTTATCTATAAATCTATTGCAATAATGAATACCACGTCAGTAACTTATTTTACATATACGACAGTAATTCCCTACACTTAAGGATATTTCTTAAACTAATGCTTCATGTGACTCCGTAGATGTCCTGTGGATCCATCAATATTCCCAGCGTTCACCCCTGACGGCAACGCGTTGCAGTCCGTTTATGAAGCGTTCAGATTTACGGAGTCCTACGGCGTCATCTTCCAGTGCAATGTCAAATACTGTCTTGGACCTTGTGAACCGGTGAGTTAAACTGTGCCTTCGTTATTCAGATTGGATTTATGTGATAGAAGCGTTATGGATCGAGTCCGAATTATAACTTAATAGACACCTAGAATATAATATTTTATAACTTTGTAACTAATAAGTCGGAACTTATTGTGGGATCCTAGCACAAAAGGCTGCGCGCCGATTGGCTCAGACTCACACAGATTGATCGGAAAAATCAGAAAAACGCATTATTTAACAATGATTAATATGATGATTTTACATAAGATATATTGGATTGATACATTATTAGAAAATGTGTATACAATGATATTAATCCCTTTTAGGCTGTATGCGAATGGGGCAGAGAGTCTCTGGAATCTTGGGGCAGGAAGAAACGTTCGTTGTCTCACAACGAGGCCAGTGAAGCTCGTACAGAGGAAGATATGAATATCTCCCAGGAAATCATAGTGCTAGACTTTGATGAACGACAAAGTACAGACTTCCTTCGTTCCGACAAACCTGGTGGCACTGCGTCGGAGGCTAACTTTGGTGGTGAGTAAATTGACTATTTAACAATCAAATGACTTATTGAGTGGTAGAACCATAGTACGATCGCGGGAGGGGGAGGGAGGGGATATGTACCTCTACCGTCGGCACAATCCGCTGCGAATCAAGTCTTGGTTCGGTTGGAGAGGAGTGCTTGTCGGATACACTTACAAGCAAGGCGATTACCTCAGTCTTCAGCCGTAGCGACGCATCTAAGTACGACCTTAGATATGACTTCAATCGTCCACTAAACATCAAGAGGCCGATACGATCGTTTGCTAGTCTCTTAAAAGAAAAACCAAACCATGTGTCTTTTGATGTTTAAATAATAACACAAATTATTAGTGGTTTAAAACACGACGCTAAGTAAAAGAATTATAAAACCAAGTGTGAATCATTTTCTTTAGATGTTCCATAACTAATTTCTAATTTCATTTAATTGCAGAAAAAACGGTGACGATTGTAGAGCCGTGCCCCAGCAAGGCATCGGTCCTGCTCCTGGGAGTCGCGTGCGCGTTGTTGGTAATATTGTACATCGCCACAATCTTCTGCTATTACATGCGCAAGTGGCTGGCGCCCCCCAAGCACATGTCGTAATTGCGCCCAGCAATTGTTCTAGAGACCATAATTTTGTGGTCTCAACATACAATTACTCGTAATGTTCCAACGCCTATCTTATACTGAGGAACTTGTGATACGAATGACTGATATTGAAAATTGAAATCCATGTCAACATTATTTCATGTCATTAATCCGTCCCTGGAGTGTAGTAGAATTAGTTCGAATTCAATCGTGGTGTAAATGTGAAATTGTAGTAAGATATGTAACCACCGCATTTTGCATTTACCTGATGGGTATTTTAATTGCATTTAGAAGCATTTATTACGTTTAAGTAGATGTAGACGTTAAGTTGTACGCTGACATGCGGCTGCCCGCGTTGTTTATTGCAATGCGTTATTATGAATGTCCTTAACCGGGATTAACTTTTGAAGTGCTACAATGTACTGGTACTTCCATAGACTAATGATAGCATATTAACAGACGACGCATTTATTAGTGGTAAGCAGTAGAACAATTTGGTACCTATTACGTGACAGTGTACTGTACGATATTGTCGGTAATCAATAAAATGTGTTTAGTATTGTTTGGAATAATCCCTTATAATTGCGCACTGTTTAAGAGTAAGAGAAGCGAGTCCTTTTACAATTTGACAATTTTATGGGATTATTCTGAATCAAAATATTGGATTTATTATAAGGCGACAAAAATGTTAAGTTGTATTTGTATTGTGCCCACTAATCATATTATTTTAATAGTGTATAAGCTATACTTTTTATCATTATACAAAATTAATATTAAATCATTTGTAAATATACTGTTAACTCTCACTTTGGCCCTATCGCAGTTTTAAAAGATCTTTTTGAACTTTCAGTTGGGTTTTGAAGAAACAATAATACAGGGCCAATAAAAAATAATTTGATATACAAAGTATGATTATACGCGTATCGATAAAATATATTTGTTTCTCTCAACCCAACTTGAGATTTCTAACTAATTTATATAGATTTACTTACTAATACACCTATTTATTTTTTAATTTTATTTTAAAATGAAATAAATTTGTACAAATCAAACAGTTTTTTTATTTCATAACTTTTATAACAATAAATATGTATAAATAATAATGCACTTTTAACAAATGGAGATTCAATTCAAGAACCACAATAGATTATACAAAAGAATATTTATTTTGTCAAATAGTTTGCACCATCAGTTTGCTATATACACTACTTAAAATTTCTTTTTGTGTGTCCATTTCCAACTCTTCAAGAGAACACCCAAAAACTTTTTTGAAAGTATTCAAAAATATTGGTGTGATTTTATCTATTGTGCAGACGACTCCAGTTTCTTTTGTTAGAGAAGTAACACCTTTATCATCAATACCACAAGGTACAATATGCTCAAACCACGACAGGTCATTGTCACAGTTAACTGCTATGCCATGTGTAGTCACATACCTCGATGCATGGATCCCGATGGCTGCAACTTTGTTATCTCCAACCCACACACCTGTATGTGGAGATCTATTTGATTTAACCCCTGAAATAAATAGTGTTAACCATATCAGTCTGACACACAGTGGGATTTGGGTTCAATTACCGGTTGGGCAGAAATCAAAATAATGAATTTAGATGTGTTTTGGGTGTGGGTTTTTGTCTGTCGTCTTTGTACGTTTCCATGACACTTATGACACAGGAAATGCATGTGAAATATAGCCTCTAGCTGACACAAGGGAATATCCCTTATATTATTATCCTCACATATATTCCTTTATATATTGCTAACTTTGTAGATCAGGTTCAATTTATATAAACCACAGGGCTAAGTGTGCTTTATAATGTCATCAATTAATGAAATTAATTTTGTAGATTCACAAATTTAAATTAAACTATGAATATGTACAAAGTTTTACCTAATTCTTCACACATATTTATGACGGTTTCTTCTAAGCTGTTAACATACCATTTGACACTAGTTTTAAAATGTTTTAAATTAATTATTGGGTATGCAACCAATTGTCCAGGACCATGGAAAGTGACGAGGCCTCCCCGGTTTGTTTTTCTAAACTCAGCCCCCAAACTGCGAAGCCTTAAAATTTCATCATTTGGGGTTTCATCTCGAATTCCTGTTAAAGAAAAAAATAGTTTAAAAAGATTAAGGACTTTTGTTGAACAGAATTGCTATTTGAAAGAGTTATACATATTAATCAGTATTCAAAGTACCCTTAAAATTGGATTTAAGTGTAATTTTCTATAAGTTAATATCTTGGACACTCATACAAACACCACGTAAAATAGCTGTGTACATTAAAAACCTCATAAGTATTTATTTTTATACTGAATAGAACCTAGCAATAGTATGTTATCGCAAAAGTATGTTGGATTCCATGGAAAATGAAGGATTATCTCCTTTCTTGAAAATTAAAAAGCAGCCGCTAAAAATGTAGGATTGCACGATGATGGTAAGTATAGCTTACTGAATTTTGATACCTCTGAGAACATTATGGGCAACTCTCGTATCTTTTTAAGAATAGATAATTATCAAAGTAATGTGATATCATGCTCAGTTGATACCTGAAACATATTCTGCAATTCAACTTCTGTGCAGTTTTATGGAGGCATTTTTTAGCAAACAACGGACAAGAGGGAATCCAAGCACCTAGCATATCAATGAGGTATAATATACCAATGAGGTATATATTATGAGGTATATATTATAATATATATATCAATGAGGTATCATATTATGAGAGTTATAACACCTAACAAGTATTAAATGTTTCAAAGTGTGAGCACTGAGGTATTAAATATTAGTTTTCTTAGCTAAAATGAAACTAACCCACAGTATAAACTGGTTTATGTTCCAACAACAAGAGAGTGTCGTAGTTCGAATCTATTCCTTTCATCATTGCGTCCAATTGCCTTCGTGCAATGGCTAATTGTATTTTCAAAGCTGTGTCGAAGCTTATTAAACCCAAGTTCCAGATTTTAACCATTTTGCTTGTGTTTATTGTTGAATAATCGGGGATGACATAAATAAACTTTTTAATTTTTACTAATTTGATAGGAAATACTTAGTATTTTTTTAGATTTTCATTAAATTATGAATAAAAAGAATAAATTTTTTTCTTTCAATGTTTTATTTGACTTGACGTTGTCA
>DWKL01004488.1:0-10554 GCA_018249415.1 Phareas burnsi
TTTCCTTCACCGTTAAAGCAAGTGATAATTAATTTCTAATACGCACATAACTCCGAAAAATCAGAGGTGCGTGCAGGATTTGAACCCCGGACCCTTAGTGTGCGGAGTTTTAACCACTACGCTATCATTGCTTGCTTAGACTAATAATAATAAATAATTTCTGTACTGGAAATCTGATTCTCTATAAACGCTTTCTCTGATTGTCGGGTACGGTTACAGCGAGGCGGCCATCTTAGCCCTTAATAATAGTAATGCATTTTCGTACGACTTCAGATAGGACTTCAGCCTCGTTTGAGATCAATGTGGGTCGCCCTGGAATGCAGTGACCACTTAACATCCTGTGTCCTGGGCGCTCGTTTGCTGCACAACAGAAAAAGGTTCCTTGCACTCGTTGCGACAACGGTTTTTTTATGAACATTTTGGGGTCTGGTCAAGAATCCATAAGATAGACAATTTTCCCTTATTGTTGTAATCTGTAATACGTTCAGCGAGAAAAGTCTGCATGGACCTTCAAAACGTAACGTAATTTATTACGCAAATGTATGGTCGAATATGTGTTAAATAGCTTCCTTTGATATTTAACTAGTATGCTAATATTTACTATGGACAAAACTGAATTCCCGGTAACCATAATCGAGATCATCATCCATAATGTTTGTGACAACAGGCATCAAAATATTCTGTTATACTAATAATGCTGTAATAAAAGCAAATATATTTTTAAATGTCCGGTACGAGAAATCGGATTCTTTCTAAACGCACCCATACTGAAGCTTGTACTTCACGTGAATACTTTGGGCTGTCGTCGAGCGTTCATAAAAAAGACAATTTCCCTTATTGCCGTAATCTGTAACACATGTTCCGTGGGCCAAGTCTGCGTCGGCCTCATAAACGACAAAGTAAAGCATAATTTATTACACGAATTTAGGTGTCGCGTTATATTGCTTCCCTTAGTATTTAGCACGTTATAGTTTATTATTAAGTTAAAAGTTAACATTTTATTAATAAATTTTCATGATATAATGTAACGTATTTCTAATTACAGAAATCTAAATTTATTTTAAGCGACTCGCGTGGTATCGGCGTCCCTAATCATTCCCGTCTGACACGCAGAGGGTTTCCGGTTCGATATCAGGTCAGACAAACATCTAAATAACGAATTTAGATTTCTGTTCTGGGTCTGGGTGTTTGTGTTCTCGTCTTTGTTTGTATTCATAGCACCCATGACACAGAGAATTCTATTATGGGGCTATAAGTGTTGAATTGAATTGGTTGATATCAATATCAAGCAGTCATGGCCTAGTGGTTAAGATTTCAGTCTCCCTCAATGGAAATCCTACACACTTATGATTTTCCAAAATTATGTGCGTATTAGAAATTAATTATCAATTATCGCTTTAACGGTGAAGGAAAACATCGTGACATCGTGACATTTTTGTAAAGTTCTTGAAGGTGCGTAAAGTCTATCAATCCGTACTTGGCCAGCGTAGTGGACTACAGCCTAACCCTTCTCATTCTGTGAGGGGACTTGTACCCAGCAGTGGGACATTAATTGGTTGATGATGATTATATAAAAGTGGGTATACGTAGTAAAATATGAAACGGAATTTTTAGAGTATGTATTAATGAGCTTTTTATTAATTACATTTACATTGTATAAAAATTCATCAATTAAATAAAATAAAATGTAATTCAATGTAATTTTCATTAATAAAATGTTTAAACCGGTTACAAGTGAATATTAATAAACATTTTGCTGCATTTCGTAAATATATCTGTATTTGTTTTAGTTCAAGGTGTAGAGAGCTAAAGTGATTACCCGCGCAACAGACATTTCGACTAAGCCCTGCCCTGCCAACGCACCTGCTACCTTTGTCTGCTAGAAACCATTAGAATCAGCAGAATTGTTTGCCTTTGTAGTTAGACATTATTAATGTTATTTTATAAACTTTTCAACCTGTCCAACTTGTAGTTCGACTATGATGGCATCACTGTTTCGCAACAGCGGTATGTTCTAGTTTTATGGGTGCTTTGTGCTATGCCAAGAATGTATGAAGTATTCCAACTTTTGCTCCCTTGAGTAATCGGCCAGCTTTGTGTTGACCTTATTCTATTTATGGGGAATTCATTCGTTTATGCTCGTTTATGTCGTAAAAAAATCTGCAAATGCTCAAACTTCTCCAACAACCTAACAAGTATTGCAGACGAGAATTTTTTAAATGTCCAAAGGCTTCCGACAGGGACTAACTGAGTAATCCGTAGAAGAAGCCATTAGTCCGAAATGACTGACAATGCAATAGCATACATAATGCATTAAATCTGGGTAAGTGGACTAACGTGGAGAGGATAGGATTCGATACTCAGCGGTACTATAAGATATTTTTATAGCATAGAAGTAGAAAATGTGGATGCAGTCCATTTGATGGTAAATGAAGTAAGTCTATGGTGGTGATGCATCTGCAGTTAAACCATTAAGGGTTTAATCACTTTTGCGATATCGGATATGCAGGTATATATTTTTTGTAGGCAACTTGTGTTTTTTTTAATTTTATGTTCGAAGAGCAGTAAATGAGCGTGCAGGCCACCTGATGGTAAGTGGTCACTGCAGCCCATGGACACTTAACATTTAACCTCAAACAAAGCTGTGGTTCTGTCTGAGGTCGTACATAGATGCGTCACTACTCCTGAGGACTAAGATGGTCGCGTCGCTGTAAGTGTGTCCGGTAACTGCCCCTCTCCAATCGAAACCCAAAAACTGTTTCACGGCGGATTATGAGAGCGGCGGTGGGACTTCCCCCGATGAACTACAGTTCTACCACCTCTTTTACCGTCATGGAATCTGATGGTATGACAAACGCGCGCACAGCGCGCGGCTTGTGCAGATCAGTTACGATATACAAGGTTAAATCACATCGGGCGCGGTCAGGAGTTTGATGAGTGACCGCTAGTGGCTAAAGTTTAAGTGCGCTAACTTGGTTCGGAGGGTACATTAAGCTGTCGATCCCGGTTGTTAACATGGGATAACTGTCGTTAAACCTTGTGGAAAGCCTTGCGAGCGGTTTGAAAACATCCGGAACGGGTTGGCTGTTAATCCGTATCTCCATCAATTCGCATTGGAACAGCGTGGTGTAGTAGCTCCAAATGTGAGGAGGGATTCGAGCCTAGCTGTAGGATATAAAAAGGGAGCAAGGACAGAAGCTGCATAAAATGTGTGCGTCTCGAATAAAGTTTTCTGTAGCGGACTCTAGAATAAATTACGATATACAATAATACATAATTGCTATATCTAAACCAATGCTAATTTCCACCAGAAAAGGGAGATAGTCTGTTGCGAATTTTAAACTGTGACACTTATGAATTGCAAACCGATAAATGTATGTAATGCAATTTTTAGGGAGATATTTAAAAAATAATTTTACCCGCAATCATGTGAAGAAATAATGTTAACTCAAAAATAATATTAATAAAAAGGGTCTGGTTTTAAAGAGATGCAAGCCTAAAAATAAGTAAATTTTTTTCAATATATAGTAAGTATCGTGAAAATATACTTGTGGTTCTTAAGGCCATATGGTGTTGTTACTTTATGGATGAAATGGAGACTACTAAAATCAGCCCAATAAAGGCCTTTAAATACACAGTGGTGTACACGATGTACACAAATAGGCACGGTAGTGACTGTGCCTATTTGTCCCGTACATCACCAGTGTAGTGCTGGCGGATTCTGGTTTGAATGGCCTAGTACAACGGATGCACTTTTTTGAAGCATTTCATCTTAGACCTCAAAAGTGACAATGCACGTGTAGTCAACTTTAAATAGGACTCCTATTTTATATAGAAGATCGTTATACAGTTCTGTGGGCGGCAATGACCACTTTAACTTCAGGGCATGGTCGTTCACTACTTCTGTCACAAAACAATATTTAAAGAAAATGAAGCTTTTTTGCACGCCATGAGTACAAAAATGAGCTTTAATGTTAAAAGGTTAAATTAGAATATGATACCACTGTCTTATGATTCTCTGTATACATTTTTTGCTGCCTTTTTTCAATCGAGTACAATGACTTCCAATGGGCTAAGTTGGAATGTTTACGATTGTATAATATTTTTGTCTTACAGCTTGACTTGTATTATTGTCCTGTAATCTAATGAAATTACTTGAACGAGATACTTGTCTAAGCTCTTGGGATGCCAAGACACCTGCTACTACCTAAGGAGAGTTTGTACCGTTTATCGTAGACTATATTTTTGTTTGAGTTTTGGACACAAACAGAAATCGTAAACAAAAATACACAAATACAATAATACGACTATTATATATATTTTTCATATATGAAGAGTAGCGACGAATGAGCAGATCACCTGATGTTAATTGGTTACTGTAGCCCATGGGCACCGACATCTAACTTCAAACATGACTGAAGCCCTATTTGAGGTCGTACGTAGTTTCGGCACTACGAAAGACTAAAGTAGTCGCACGCTTTTAAGTGTACTCTGCAACTATCCCTCTTCAACCGAAACACAAGAATTGCTTCACAGCGGATTGCGAGGACGGTGGTGGTACTTCCCTGGACGAACTATTTTACCACCTACTCTTTTATGTATTAATATTAATCTATACTTGCATTTATTTAATCATAGAGATAGTTATAATGATATGATATAATACATATATAATCATATTTTATTTCAAAAAAAGTTTCTTGGATTTGTGTCTAAAATAATTTTACACATGTAAATATATAGGTAAGTATCTTTTATATTCTTGAGAAGAATAATTAATTGCACTTGTGAAAGAATAATTATTTCATAATCCCTATGACTGTTTTTATTAAAAAGGGTAATCATGATACCAAGTTTTCATTTAAAAATATAGCTATATGTAGTGTTCATATTTCTATCACACAAGTTTACCGATCGCAAAGTAAAAATTAGATTTCTTATTTTAGTTGATAACAAGAAAAAGATACAACATGAAAATGTTACCACTGGATTTAAAATACTAGTAGAACTTTTAAAAGTCTGAAACACAGCTCTTCTTTTATTCATGCTTTGACATGTGGCGTGTCCTCTGTTGTGTACAGGCTTTCTTGACTAACAAAATAAACAACCTTTGCGAGTTACGTCCTTTGAGAGAATCCTTCACATGTTTTATGTATGAGTTTCAATGCACATTCGTCTGTCATATCGATTTTTAAATAATATTACAAAAATCATATGACATTTCTGAGTTAACTAGTACGCGAAATAATACAAAAAATGTATCTTTCTCGACCAGAAGATGTAACATGTTTATGCTCACATATATTCTAAGAACATTTTAAGATCATCCCCACCAAACGATTTGTGTAGGCCGTTCCCTTTTGTCGCTAAAAACTGTATCCATCTCTGTCTGACGTGGAAAAATTCCCGTGTTTTCCAGCCTGCCTTATCGTATTCATTATGCTTTTACCAACCTATTTCCAACCTTATGTATTAAGTTGCAAAACGTTCAAATTTCCACAGCAAAGGCTAACGTTTACTATTTTCTGGCATTACAGCGACGCACCTTATAAATCGAAACGGTTTCATAGATCGTAAGACTCCAGTTCTGAAACGTATTCGAAACCCTAATAAGTTACCACAGAGTACATTTTTCTTCAAAAGCTCTGAATTACATAGAACATTTCAGATTGGGGATTCGATGAAAACTTAGAAGGTAGGCCAGCGGGAATATGTTGACTGTGGATCGCAGTGGGACATGCCTTCAGTCGCATCGCGCACTTACTGGCGTGAGGACGGACTCAAAGCTTGGTCACGCGTGAAATGGCGCGAACTTTGCGATGACGCTCGAACTTTGATACGCAACGGAAGTAACTTAAAAATTGTATAAATCTAGTAGTGATCAGTTGATTTAAAAAATACATTTATAGTTTAACTTTGTAGTATTTTAGTGGTTAAAGAAGTTGTCAATTTATTATCAAAGCCTCGTCATTTACAACAGAGGTATGTATTTTTTATTATCAAGTTTAATTTGTATATAGCATTGTTAATTTTTATTTACAATTATTTAAAAAATATTTTATAGACGCTTTGTAAAGTGAGTTTTCAGTAATATTTGAGTTATAATTTGAGTAATAAGCACGTGATAAACTTTTTATAGTTTTTATATAATGTTAATAAAATGATTATATACTTAAAACTAACTATATGAATACAGTTTAAAGTAAGTAATTAAATCAATCGCTTTATTATAAATCTTCTAATGGATTAAGTTAATATTTATATCGAATGCAACAAAACATACGATTTTTTTAAGTCCACTCTATGTAACATTCGAAAACGACAGAATGTAATTTAATCCCAGAAATAATTTATTACTTTTAACTTATGTAGTAATACGTGCTAATTAATAGATTTCTAGTATCAAGTACTGTTTTTCTTACTTCAGTAAAACACAAATTTGTGTTATTTCATAATTGTAACATTTTAAAAACGCAGAATTCATATCTTATGACATTTTTTTTAAGTCATCAATTTAATATTATTATTATTACATGTACATGAAATATAAGGCATAAGTAATAACAAACAAGCAGCCCGTGAGCAGCAGCATAAACACAACCTTCCTGTCTTCCATCCCTAAGCATATTTGCTGTTTAGCAGCAGTTTATACTTGCTGTTAACCAGCAACGCCCACCTACTCTTTGCTGGCAGCGCACATAATAGTGCCATTAGAAACGTACTCCTTCCGACTTCCATCGCCACTTTCATCTATAGGACTAATCCTAAAATCGTAACTAAACCTTGACCTTTTTTTATGTGAGAAGAGTGGCAAACGAGCTTACAGGCCAACTGATGTTACATGGTCACTACAACCCATTGACACCCATATCCGACTTTAAATGGGACTGAACGATAGTCGTACGTCGTACATACATGCATTACTCCTGAGGAATAAGATGCTCGCCTCGTATCGTGTACCGACAATGATGCTTCCCCAACCAAAATACAGGAGTGGCTTCAAAAGGGATTGTGAGAGCGACATTGATATCTTTTCCGACTTTTCCGAGGTCTACTATCTATTGAACTTTGTAATGTTATTTTATTTCTTGTAAACTGCAACGATTCGGTAAATCGGAATCATTTGTAAACTGCGATTTGGAATTTCAGTGAGAATCATCATTATTTTTAATCCTTTGCCGTCCTACCGTTGCGCGCATCCACGTCCCACGGGTTTCTTCCGAGAATAAAAAGTGCGGTTGCATATCGCACACCTTTGAAAATATTATGGAGAACTTTCCATCTTGTAGGTTTCCTCATAATGTTTTACTTCATCATTAAAATAAGTGATATTTATTTTATAAACCATGACACTGAAACAAAATTACTGACGAGTACCCAACTACATATATCAAATTATTTTGTTATTAACCCTAAGTTAGCGTTATGATCTATATAAAAATATTTAAGTATACTTACGTTATGGTGATTTTAAAATAACTGTCATTATTTGATTTACTGACTTATTACAACTAAGTGAGCATATCATTTTTCTTTACATTTATTTTGAATAACTTTGAAAACGACTGAATTAATGTTGTCACGACTTTCCGCACGGGTAGAGCTAAAGAAAAGGTTACACTTTATACCTGTAAAGTGTAACTTTTTCTTTAGCTAAATATTTCTGGTTTAAAAATATCATGTTACTACCTAGTAACGTTATATTATTAAATCAAAAATATTTAGTGCACTTACGTAATAAATAAAGCAACCGCGCACGGCTCTACATTCGGACCGAGGCTTGATATAGCTAACTTAATTATGCCGTCTAATTGCGTCCCATCAGCAATAGTAGTTATATACTAAGTTACGTAATATAACGGATAGGTACGTCAGAAACGAACTTTTCACACGGGACATGGTGAATACAGCGAACACACAATGAAGGTACGTCAGACGTCACACACGAGTATGCCAGCACCATTTTAATCACATTGATGGTCTTAAAGCAAGTTTTAATTTCCTTATGGGAAAAGCTACGAGCCATCTGCCGCACAGGAATCCGTAGCCGCGAAAAATTGTAGATGTTTGTACTGTTCTTTTTTGCTCAGTTCTTATCTTCAGAACTCATTACTTACACCACTACGTCGTCTTGAGGCGAGATGTAATTGCAGTTCCGAACGTATTGCAGTGAAAATGACACTCGAATCGGGGGGCGGGTTTATAAAATACGATTTTAATTTTCTGTAAAAAATGGTTAGTTTATTGGATACGTCGTTAACGATATAACGAACTAATAAGTGCACAGACGCTACGCGCACACCGCCGCTAATCCAAAATTTATCAATCGCGGCTATCAATTTAAACAGAGCGGGCCTGAAAAATTCCCACTGGGAAATAATATTCGGGCAAATGAAAATTCCGACCGATGCATTTGAAATCGCGAACGCCGCGCGGAGATTTTAATTCCCTTGACTGTTGCGAATCGGCGCATGTTTTTTCATTAAAACGCATTCAATACGACGACGACGTGGCTTTGGAAAAGCGAACCTTTTCAAAAATATTTCCCTGACATTCCACTATGCAATGTTCCCGTTCTATTCAGAGCTCACAGAATAAAGTTATTGACATTTTTATCTTGTTTTACGTTGCTTCCGCCTCCTTTCTCCATGCTTATAAAGGTTAGGGTTAAACAGCGTTAACCCCATTCATTATTTACATTAAATTTTCACGATTCTATTACTTTTTATGACGGAATTACACTTCAGTTCGTCTTTGTATTCAATATCAGTGGGTCTTTTTATGTAAATGATGGTAAAATGAGAAAGTTATGTAGATATTAATATATTGATATAACGAACAATAATATATTGATTTTGAGAGGTGGTAGAACTGTAGTTCATCCGGGGAAGCACCATCGTCGCCCTCATAATCCGTCGTGAAGCAGTTTTTGTGTTTCGGTTAGAGAGGTGCGATTGCCGGACACACTTACAGCGGGGCGACCATCTTAGTCCTCAGGAGTAGCAACGCATTTATGTACGACCTCAGACAGAACTTCAGTTTTGTTTGAGGTTAAATATAGGTGTCCATGGGCTACAGTGACCACCTAAAATCATGCGGCTTTTAGGTCTTCATTTCTATTCTCGTTATAATTTTTTTCTATGTTTCAACCATAGACAAACTAACCAAAAGAGCGTGCTGGCCACTTGATGTTAAACGGTCACAGTCCATGGACACCCACATCTAACTTCAAACGATAAGGAAGCCCTATCTGTGGTCGTACGTAGATGCCCCGCTACTCCTGAAGACTAAAATGGACGCCTCGCTTAAATAAATTTATTGTATAGCATACTTAAAATAACAATATGTTTTTTTAAATCTACAGTGATTTATCGTTATTTTTATCGGTGTACATTTTAATTTTAATTTCAAATAAGGGCCAATCAATGGTTGTCGAGACAACTCAATTGGGCTGTTAGAAACCTGGAAGTTAATGAATTAATGAAATACCTTCTACCGTACTTTGAGTTTTGTTTTTAGAATATATTTTTGTATTAAAAGCAGCAAGAAGCGTGTAGTCCACCTGACATTAATAAAAGATGCGTTTCTGCTCCTGAGAACTAAGTGGGAATGCCTCACGTTAGTATATCTGTCTTACCATCTTTAAAACCAGCACACAGCAAAATTAAAAGTCTGTCGTAAGACAGAAAACGGCGGTGATCCGGTGATAGAAGTGCCCACGATGCTACCGCGAGCATCGTGGGCACTTCTATAAAACTAACTGGTTCGTAAAATGCGCTTTCATGTTAGACAAAATTTACTGAACGCATAAAGGCATTGATTTTGATTGTACAGCTCAAAACAACTGTACTTTTCGCATGGTAAATTGTATACAATGAACACAACGCTCGACTCAATAAAAATAGATAAATTTCACTTTTTTTTATGAGAAACTTACATTTTTAGTGGCAAAACGGAGTTAGCGCATTTATTATTATTAGAATAATGTTTTCAATACGGTCTTCTGTATACGGTCTTCATGTAGTTCAACTAGGGAGGGGGGGAGGAGGGAGTATCACGGTTCGTCGTAAAACAATTCTTGTATTTCGGTTGGAGAGGTGTGGATGTCGGGCACACTTGCAAGCGAGGTGACCGTCTTAGTCCTCTGGAGTAGTGACGCATCTACGTACAATTTATTTGGGGCTTCAATGCTGTTTGAAATTAGATGTGCGATAGGTTGCAGTGACCACTTAACATTAGGTAACCTGTACGCTCGTTTGCTTCTCTTTTAACATAAAAAACGTTAGTGCGAGAGGTGTGATGCGGCAGGCAACTTGTAGGAGGCGTTCCTAATCTTCTTGTAATCCACCTTATATTATGTGGTCACTGCCGACTATATACAACCTATTCAATAACATGTACAACCTTCTATAACATGTACAATTCTTCCATAAGAATAAGAGTCTTTAAAATCAATCACACAGGTAAATTGGTAAAGATTCAATAGGTGGTAGAACAATCGTTCGTCTGGGGGAGTACCACCGCCGCCCTCATAATCCGCCGTAAAGCAGTTGT
>DWKL01004489.1:0-10554 GCA_018249415.1 Phareas burnsi
CCAGGAGCCTGTTGACCACGAAGCCGGGCGTGTCCTTGCAGGTGATGCAGGTCTTGCCGACCGACTTGCCCCACTCCATCATGGCCTGGTACGTCTCCTCGGAGATGTGGTCTCCCTTGATCACCTCCAGCAGGCGCATCACGGGTACCGGGTTGAAGAAGTGAAGACCGCCAAATCTGGATATAGGAAAATTAAAAATAAGTTTTGATTGGATTGACTGAAGAGAGAACATGCAATCCGTGACAAAATGTTGAAAAAAAAAACGTATATAATACTTTTAGGTTTCAAGTCTCTGTATGCTCTCATTTACTCTCTCATAAATTTTTAATATTATAGATTATGATAGAAAAAGACAAAAAATTAAATGAATAAGCAGGTGAGCCTGAACCCCTTACACATGTCGACCACACACTGGAGGCTCCTTGGAGTGAAGCTACAGAGAACTGATCAAATATAAACATGAGTTTATACTTCACACCCCCACTATTGAACAAGGAGGGGTAAGTGCACCCAGGGCGAATAATTGCACCCAGTTCTAACATCTCAACCGTATGTTATTGATAGGGTTACAGTCCTCTGTAACAATATCTTTAGTGCTTACTTACTAGAAAGAACGATTAATGAAGTACTCACTTGTCTTTCCTCTTAATTCCAGCTCCAATTTCATTGATAGAAATCGAGGACGTGTTGGTGGCAAGAATAGTATTGACTGGAGCAAGCTAGAAAATTATTATTTTTAGATGTAGATTATTCTTTTTAAAGCATTTGCATATTTTGGAAATGTACATACATCCTGAACTTGCATAATTTGTCTAGTAAAAAAATTATAAATATCTTTTTGGCGAATTACTTAAAAGATAATTTTAAGTTCTTGCTAGCCAAACCAAGTTAACGTTCAACAGAAATTCCATCAATATAAAACATATTTTAGTGTAGTAACCATTTCACACACTTCACAAAATTCTTAAAGAAATAATTGAAAAAGATAAAAACATAGGTTTACCTGATCGAGCTTATTAAACAATTGTTGTTTCACATCAAGTTTCTCCACAATGGCCTCAACTATCAAGTCGACGTTAACTCCATCTTCAATTTTAGTCGACACCTTGATCCTACCAAAAGAGTCCTTGACATAACCTTCCACCTTGGCTGTGTCATCCTTGTAAAGTTTCCTGCCAACCCTTGTTAAGTTATTCTGGATAGATTTCTGAGCCTTTTCAAGTAGCTCTGGTTGGAGATCTACTATGGTAACGTTTTGACCAGCTTGAGCTGCAACCTTAAAGGATCAGAACAATTTTTAACACACCTGCTTTTAATGTTGGTTTTATAAATTAAATCACAAAAAAAAAACTTTCCTTATTTTTAAGTATTACCTTTATCCTAAGGATGGGAAAAATATAACATTAAATGCAATTAGAATATTTAATTACCCATACAAATAAATAAAATTTGAATCTAAAACATATGTATTGTATTTTGAAAATAACTGCCATGTAATTTTTTTTTAAAGTACCAAAATATATATCTATATCGGGATATTCTAAATATCATTTCATTTTTTTTATTTGTAATATCCATATTGTATATCTCTTACGACTAAAAAAATTATGTACCAATTTGTAGTACCAAGGGTAAACCCGTGTATATAGGTGATACAAGCAGTGACATAAGCTACACTTTATCTCTGAAATATCGAGGCTTCCTGTCTAAAAGTTAAAATAAAATTAAGAAAGAATATTATAATTTATATCTGATGTGTCCCCAAATGGACATATACATAATAAATGCATTTCATTTCATTTCACTCAAATGTACGAAGTCATGTGGAATGTCATTGAAAATATTCAGCAAATTACCTAACTTGAGACAATTTATTCAATGAATAATAAGAAAAAATATGTACACAATTTACTTGCATACATTTTTTGTTAGTCTTTCGGAAAACATGATAAGGAAAATATTATCATATCAGTGTACTAAATATATCTTTTTATTTATTGAAGATATGATAGAAGAGACGAAAAAATTCCGAGATATTTAGTAGTTATTTGCATAAATACATTATTCATATTGTTAATACTAAACACAAGTAGAAAACTGCTGTAACGTCAATTTAAATAAATAATTACTTATGTATGTAAATGTCGACAGTACTATGACTAGACTTCAGGTAGTCATGCGGTAACACGAAACTTTCAACCCTTCTCTGCATATATACCTATGACATTTTGCTAAAGTAATTTAATGAACAACATTATTCATAGTCTACAAACATGAATATAGATAGTCAATCAAAAGCCACTTTTGTATATAAATGAACCATGATACAGTAATGAGTGAATACATAATTGAAAATGGATTTCTACAATGCATTTTATGTCAAACTGGTATATTTGATATATAAAGTAGATAAGCAAGTATATTGTTTTTCTTAATGCGTTTATTATTCCTCTATGAAGTAGCTTACGACTTTGACTTGAGGCATAATGCATATGGGGTACTTAAAGGAAGTGTGTTAGGCCCATTCTAATTTTTATTATATATTACACAACCTTTTGGAAGTGACAAATTATAGAACAGCTAAAATTCTACATGTGATAATAATACTGATATTAAAAAATTAAAATATAGTATTGATTATACAATTGTATCTGCTACAAATTGTAATAAGCTACTAGTAATAAGTTGACAATAAATTATATGCAGTTTAAAATAAAAAATAAAAAAATATTTATTTTTGACTTGGACTTTATAATTTTATTATTGATGCACAAATTACTAGGCATCATAATAGAGAAACTAATGAAATGGAATGCCCACATTGACAGCATTTGTAGCAAAATTAATAATTATGTGTGTTTCAGCTAGACTTAGATAGGCATAGACACAACTATAGCAGCTTATTATGACTATGTAACATCAATCTTAAGGTACATTTTATTAGTATGGGACAATTGTAATGAAATAACTAGTAATTTGTACTCAAATAAATGTATACAAATGTTATTGGTTGCTGTTTAGTAAATAAAAATACTAACTGTTGAACCCACATACATTGAGGAAGAAAGCATAAGAAAATCAACACATCTTATAAATTGACCGGCAAGTATTTGCTAAATTTACTTGGTGTACACAACAATTGGTACTTGAAAATAATAACTGCAACAGAAGAATTACATTATGTGCGTTAAAATATTTAATAAATTGACTGTTAATGTAACAAAAATCAGTATATATACACAATTTAAATTTAGTCTTAAATGTTTTAAAAATAAAAAAAAGAGTAATTAAATGGTTGCACCATAAATGAACACTTTAACATTAGAAAACATAACTAATTAAATGAAATAGATAATAATTAACATAGTTTGAAATTTGCATGCTACTAACTGCTACCTAACTGAATAATTGACATAATTAACATTATTAATTGTTTTTTTAATGTATATCTTACATCCTAATGTTTAATGCCAATAAAGCTTATTGTAATTTTAATATAAGCAGGTAGCTCGATATTCAGTGGTCATTGCTATCCACGGGCATTTTTATGCAACTCCATATAACCAAAGTCCTACCTAAAATCTGTCACAGATGTGTTGTTACGCCAAAGATATAATAGAACTCCTCAAAAAGTGAATTTGCCTTACCACACTCTTCAAAGAAAAACACAGCAGTGATGCAGTGCTACAATATGGCAGAAATAGCTGTGGCGTTGGAGCCTGTATAGACGAATGTGAAAGTTCTACTACTTTTAAAGATTTACTTACCATGAACAGTATCATAATTTATTAATGCGTTAATATAGCTTACCTGTGCGATCCCTGAACCCATAAGCCCACCGCCGACGACAGTCACAGTTTTAATAGCATTCTTTGACGATGAACTCGAGAAATTCCTCGTAATTCCTAATAATTTGTTCATTTTAACGAGAGCACTTAACGGTGCAGAGACGTGCTATATAAGCGAACAATGCGAGAGAACAACGCTCCCGCCAACAGCCACACGAGCAAACTTCAAACGCATATATTACAGTAATCTCAGTAATGGTTCCAAAGTCAAACGATAACAAACGTTATCAATATGTGATTTAGGTACCCATTGCAAATTTGATAACAAATCTTACCTGTCATAAATGGATTTGTGGGCACCGGAATGTGAAAAACACATCTTCGAAATATTTATAGTCTCATAAAGTAAAAACTGTAATAATATCACGCTTTATAATGTATTTAAAATTACTTTGTAGTTTGTAACTTGTTTATGATAAATTGTGTTGACAGTGGTGATTGACTCTACATTGACAGCTTTAAAGATTCATTTTACGAATTATTTTTTCAAAGTTACAAAGTTTAAAACAATATTGCTTATTAAAATTGAATAAATAGTTAAATTACACTTGCTGATTGGCATTATACCAAAGAGTATAATAATATATAGAAGAAATTATACTTTTGTAACATGAATACGCCAGATATAAGACTCATTGACCAATCTGTGTATTCCACGTAATTCCACTCCACTAGACAACTACGAAACAATAGAATAAACCTACACACCTAGTTATGTCCGTATTTATATCATGTATGCCATCTTTTTAAACATAGAAGTAACTAACATGCAGTCCATCAGATGGAAAATCAACACTGCCACCAATAGAGATTTGTAAAGAACCTCAAATAAGATTAAAGTCTAAGGTCGGCCACAAATTAATTGGTACCCTTGAAGATTATGTTGGAATGCCTCGTTTCAGTATCTCTCTTTAATCACACCGTTCAAATGGAACACAACAGTGTTTAACACTATTGTTATAAGGCAGGAATAAATATAAAGATGGTGCCTCTAGAGTTTAACCATGAAAGGTTCCACCACCTTTAAAATTGTATATAGACCAATGAATTGACTGATTGTGCGGCTGTAATGTACTGTGGCAAAGTTCATGCAGCCCACCTGATTTTAAAAGGTAATGGCCACCCATGGATAAAAAATCTCGGAGTCCTTATGGATTCCAATGATAGATGAGTCTTAGTAGATTCATTTTTGATTTTGCTGATCATACTTTGATCTTAATGAAGATCAAATTAAGCTTCGCCGAGCTTGTTACCAAGTCTAGACTCAGCAGGGATAGAAGACTTGGAAAAAATGAGAAACTGTTCAGAAACCATGACCGAAACTTTGGTTGGTGGCCATCCAACTCTTCTAATGGAAAATTGCGACTGATCTAAAGGCACAGACCTCCTCTGAGGTATGTAGCTCGGATTAAGCTAGTTGCTGACTTGAGATATTTGAGAGGATGGGGGAAAAGCTGTCGCTCATTAAGCACTTCGCAAGTATGTTCATAAATTTGAATATTTATGTCTTTTTGAGAGTGTCTCAAAACTATGTTCTTCACTATGCAGTGATAACCTAATGGTTAAGATTTCGAATTCCGCACGCACCACTGATTTTTCGAAATTATGTTATGATAATTAAAAATTAAATATCACTTGCTGCCACTCGCATACTTGAGAGTACTCTGCAAAGTTTTTGAAGGTGTGTAATGTCTACCGATCCGCCCTTGTCCGCCCTTGTCCGCCCGGATTTTAGTCTGACACTTCTCGTTCTAAAAAGAAAGCTGTGCCCAGCAATGGGATATTAATGGGCTAATGATAATGATGTAGTTCATTGACTCTTCTAAAAACATTTTTCTTCAAACTTCTTTATATTTTAAGTACTATACGACATACTATTAATAAACTACTTACTACATAACAAACTATATAAGAATATAATCGGTTAATGGCATTATATCAATCTATGAAGTTGTGCACTATTCACTATAGTTACAGTGTCGGTCTTTACAATCGTATAGTGGAACGAGCTCTTTTAATTTTATTATTTCATTTTATCTTGACAAGTTGACAAGAATACAAATCTAATCAAACGTGAACTTTGGAGTTTACGGTTTTACTTGGCCGGGTGTGACTTTATACATTTGCTTATTTTACCGGTATATATATATTACATTTTAAGATATTTTTTGTATAAACTTTAACTTCTAAAAATAATATAATGATTCAATTCGGAGTTATCGCAAGAAACTTTTCTAATTCTTCTGCCGTCCAAAGTGCAATCAAAAATGTAACAGTAATTGGCGGAGGTTTAATGGGATCCGGTATAGCTCAGGTAAATGGAAAACAAGGATTAATTTAATAATAATGTTTAAATAGGGAAAAGACCTATGAATATTTTTTTTCGTATTCTGTTCCTTTATAACAAAAATATGAGAATCGAACAATTTAAAGATCACATTTACGTCATCTATTTCTCTACAAAAAAAATAACAATAATATATAAAATAAAAACAACAATTGAATAATAATAAATCAGAAGAATTGTTTTACCCCAGTTTAAGTGGGTATCAGACCCACTCTGAAAATTTGGACAGTAAAATTATGAATATGAAACATTCGGAAAGCACACTCTGACATAGTTATATCAATAATAAGTTTTCTGCTAAGGATTGACTGGCAGAGAATACTTTGACCATTAAGTCACCTTACATTCCACTTCTTAACATATAATACAGTTTTAAATAAATAGGGAAAATAAGTATGTTTTTATAGCACTTATTGTAATATTTCTTTTTTTTATTACTAGCTGCATCCGTTTCTCTTGCTCAAATATACTTTGACCTCATCAAATTTCTACTGTATTATGTGTGTTGAGTATAGTAATTATCTTTTTTATTATCATGATTGAATATTATTTTTATTTATACTAATATTAAAAATAAAAAAACGGATTCCTACAATATAAATTAAATCATTTAGATGTGGGCTTGGCTGGGAATCGAACCCAGGCTCTTTCGCATTTCAGATTGGTATTGAAACCGTTGTGTCCCGTAGGTCACCAAAATGAATATAGTAAATGCAACAGTAATTACTATATATATATTTTGGGGCAAAAGGTGGGCTGTTTTTCCTCCGTATATAAGCTACCTCCTTGCAAAAATTTATTGAGATGGGTTCAACATCATATAGAGTTACTTCCGTATTTATAATATTAATATGGATAAATTAGAAAAGATTTGTTAGTTAGCATACAGATTTACCGAAATATGTATGTTAATAGCTAAATCTCATTATAAGTGATAAACAACTTAATTAAAATTTGTAAAAACATATTTTATACAAAAACCTTTATTATATTTAGAAAAAAATTCAACTTTCATTGTCTTGTTTCATTTTTAATGTATTATCATTGCAGGTATCAGCCCAGGCTGGTCAGAATGTAACACTTGTAGATGTAAGCTCTGATGTCCTCGGTAAAGCACAAAAATCCATTCAGAACAACCTTGGCCGCGTTGCCAAGAAGGTGTACAAGGATAAGCCTCAAGAAGGAGAGAAGTTTGTAGCTAACGCCCTTGCGAGGATCAAGACTGCTACGGATCCTGTAAATGCTGCTCAGAGTGCTGACTTGGTAGTGGAAGCTATTGTTGAGAATATAGATGTGAAGCATAAGCTTTTTAAGCAACTTGATGGGGTAAGCATTCAAAATTTCTTAATTAGAAAATAAACAGATGGCTTTGTCCACGTATGCCTCTTGACTTTAAAATGAGTTATAAAGTGACATTGAAATGTCACTTTATCTTCTTATGAAAATCCTGTCACAATCATGGGTTATTTCTAAGATTAACAAATGTAAAAAATTTCATTCTGCGATTTAATTATTCTAATAAAAAAAGGCTGAGGTTTTGAAATCACAAACATTATATATATTTAGTTAGACGGATGAATGTCTGTTTCTGTTTATTTATCTAGTCAGATTTAAAGGGCATATGACTTCAAGTTCATAACAAAACCTCGGCTGTAATTATATGGGCTGATCAGTTCTAGAAAACATTGAAGCGACACTTAAATTACTTTTTCTTATATTTGTACAAAATTGTACATTGTACATTACACTTCAGCAATTTGATCAACACTTAGTAACACACTGTAATTAAAAACCAACCATACCTGTTTGACATATCAATCATAGAAACTTAGAATTAAATTACAACCCAAAAATAAATTGTTCTCTTATAAAAAACAATTTATTTATTTAAGATAAACAATGCATGTACAAGACATTTTATTTTGTGTGTTTACGAGAAACTACGAAAGGGAAGCAGGGTTATATAGGTGTGTATAATTTGCCTTAAATAATTAAGTTTAGTTATTACTGACTTAGTTGTTTAGATTTCGGTCGGCTGGGTGTCCGGGGTTCGAATCCAGCACTCACTTCTAATTTTTCGAAGTTATATGCGTTATTATAATTATCCCTTGCTTCAATGGTGAAGGAAAACATCGTGAGGAATCCTTTACATTGGAGAGTTCTTTGTCTGGAAGGTTTGTGAAGTCTAACATGCCGCACTTGGCCAGTAGGCTATGGCCTATCAATTTCTTAATTACGTATTTAAATTTAATGGGGTTTTTGTATCTTCAACGCTAAGACGTAAATTATTTATTTTATTCAAAGCCTTAGCGTTGAATAAAATAAATAATTGATTATCATCATCATCATCATCATAAATAAAATAAAATTAATAACTCATTGTTAAAATTTTTGTTTACTTACAGGCCGCTCCAAACCACACGATTTTCGCATCAAACACTTCGTCACTTTCCATCAACGAAATTGCCTCCGTCGTTAAGAGGAAAGACAAGTATGTTTTCATTTCTCACTACAGATTCTTAGTGAATTTGATATATTCCCAAATGTGTTTGTGGCTCATGTGTCTTCATTTTGTAAAATATTTTTTTTTGTTTTCACTAACTTATTTGAAATGGAGCTCCTAATTTTTTATCAAATGACATAAATTGGCCATCAGCTGTTATGTACCTACCACTTACAACATAATTGAATTGAAACGTGTAACCGCGCAGCTTTTGCAAATCGTAACCGCCCTACAAAGTTAAGCAAGGAAGTATGTTTTTAGACATTTATTGTTTTTCTCTATCGCAAAAATAATAACTTTACGTAAGTAAACTAGCGTCAAACTTATAATATAAAACGAATATATTGTAAACTCTGAAATAAAACAAGAGATAATAAAAAATGGCCAAGTGAGGATCATGGTCGCACTAAGGATCCTGAACTGAATGAAGGGTAACAAATATTTTTCAGTAATTACGTATTACAAATATATACTCTGGTGACAATGAATCTTACGCGATTCCATCGCTTGGTCAGTTTCTATTTATTTGTTACTAAAACATCCATCATAAAAGCCTTTAAAACTATCAGGTTCGGTGGTCTGCATTTCTTCAATCCAGTGCCCGTGATGCGACTCCTGGAGGTGGTTCGAGGAGCCGAGACCTCGGAGGGCACGTACAATGCTATGATGGAGTGGGGGAAGGCGGTGGGCAAGACCTGCATCACATGCAAGGACACTCCTGGATTCGTGGTCAACAGGCTTCTGGTGCCTTATATCGCTGAGGCTATTCGATTGTATGAGAGAGGTTAATTTTAATTTTGTTTTGAAGTATTTCGGCGAAGGGAGATATTCTATCGGAGGGAGGTAGAGATCTGGGTTGAGGATTGGCTGAAATCCACTTGTCTCTAGTTTGAATATACATGGGGCCATCAATTGAGAAATGGATGAGTACAGTATCTTTTCCCGAGCTACTTACTGCAGCTGAAGAATTTATTTATGACAGTGACAGTGTAACTGAATTAAATTGGAAATTGATTTATTATACGTATTGTATGTATATGAGCAGTGATAGCCTAGTGGTAACGTCTGGGGTACCAAAGCCATGTTTATACCTTTAACATTTCGTAATGATATGTGCATTAGAAATTAATTATTATTTGCTTAAAGAGTGAAGGAAATTGTCGTGAGGAAACCTACATATCTCAAAGATCTCCATAACGTTCTCAAGGTGTGTGAAATCTACTAATCCATATTAGAACAGTATGGTGGACTGTAGCTTATTCCATTTAGTTCTGAGAGGAACTTGCGGCTGGTAATTGGACAGTATTTTTAATTTACAAGAATTGACACAATAATTCAATATAATAAAACGACAGTTAAATTTGTAATCTAAATCAATGCAATCAATCATTCATTATATGTCCCAGGCGACGCGTCTGCCCGCGACATTGACATCGCGATGAAGCTGGGCGCCGGCTACCCCATGGGCCCCTTAGAACTGGCAGACTATGTCGGTCTGGACACCAACAAGTTTATCCTGGACGGCTGGCACAAGAAGTACCCGCAGGAACCCCTGTTCAATCCCAGTCCACTGCTGAACAAGCTCGTAGCGGAGGGGAAACTTGGCGTCAAGACTGGAGAGGGATTTTATAAATATGAAAAGAAATAAGAGATTTTTTGTGTTTTGTATTGCACACGTCGTGTCTTGGTATGTTAAGAAGAATATATTTTTATAGTGGTTTTGCTTTTATAGTTCTTTGTGGAGGGTGAGTTTACAAACCTGTGTTTATACATAATGTTCTTCCTAATAGTTTTTTAAGATCTTTATTGATTATTATTCACCCATATGTATATAAATTTATTTATTTATATGTATG
>DWKL01004490.1:0-10554 GCA_018249415.1 Phareas burnsi
GGTTTCCTCACGATGTTTTCCTTCATCATTAAAGCAAGTGATAATTAATTTCTAATACGGACATAACTTCGAAAAATCAGAGGTGCGTGCGGGTTCAAACCCTGGCCTTTCAGTGTGAGAGGCCGGAATCTTAACCATTAAGTAATCACTGCTTCGTACCTAACTAGTTATTAGCTAATAAAACAAGAATCATTAACATTAATGTATAGTAGATTTGACATATTATTTGAGAGGTTTATGTGCACAATTCAAATACTAACAATTAAAGTAGAAAAAAAAATACTGAAATCATATTTAATAATCACTATAGTCCCACAAAATTGCGGTGAATTAGTAATTAACGTTAACAAGTATGACCTGAGGGCGACACTAAATAGAGTGTGTAAATGTGTGTAGAAGACACAAAGTGTTTATATTTGTAAAGAAATACTTTATTTAGTAGGCTTCACTACAAAATTACTAAGTACATATCCGTTCCGCCTTGTCTCCTTTCTTACGCTCATCTTTTTCATTTGTTAATTTCTTTTTTCAGGAGAACGTAGAGTAATAAAAATAGTCTATTAAAACATTAAGGTTATTAAATCTTATGAAAACATGTAAATTATTTCATGCTTTATGACCATCTAGATATAAATGATTAGGTAAATTTAATATGCATTGCAAAATGAGAAATTAATTATTGAAATAATTTCGGATAAAATAAATTATGAAGCAAAATTAGAGTCCAATGGGATTGTTTGGGAATGAAATGAAGTATCTTTATTAACTCTGTACTATTTAATGAGACCATTGTTAAGACCATTTTTACACTAAAAACAATTTTTACTATTTCAAAAAACGACTGACTAAATAGATGTCGTGAAAACGGTTCAAAGGGAAATTTAGTACATATTTACGAGTTTAAACAAACAAACTCCCTTGCTTTACATTATAAATTACACAATCAGAAACAGAACAGAAATGTAGATGCCTGACCGTTGATAGGATCCGATACTGTTCCCGTTGCTCTATGCGGATCGTAATCAATTTTTTACAATAACTCAAATATTCAGTTCCCGTCTAATAATACAAGATTTTCATAAGTAAATCTCTCACTCTTGACACCTTATCACACTCTTGAAATCAGAACACAGGTAAAACGCCGGTCCAGATCATATGTAGCTGGTGCGGTATTCCAACTCTTATCACACTCTTGAGATCAGAACACAGGTAAAACGCTGGTCCAGATCATATGTAGCTGATGCGGTACTTCAACTCTTATTACGCTATTGAGATCAGAACACAGCTAAATGCTGGTATAAATCAACTGCTGGAGTAGTGCTGCAAGAGTAGATGAACTAAACAAACATCTTGACAATACTTGTAAGCGTATATAAAACATTATTAAAAATGCGAAAAACGAACCCATATTACATTTAGAGCAATTTGCTGTTTTTTTATGTGTCGAAATAGAACTGTCTGTTTTATATTCATCACCAGTAACTCGTGGCGCTCTTGGGTGCTTTCACGTGATTGGAACCCACATTTCTAGAATGTTAGAAATCGACATTAATATTCTCGTCACCAATGCTCTGCTTAAAAGTTTTCACGTTTTCTATGAGAACTATTTCTATTAAGCTCCTTAGAAATTCTTTTCACCTTTTTTTATCATAGCAAAGTCACTAAAGTCCGTTGTTTTTTTTTTAATGAAAGAAATTAGTATACCGGCTCATGCAGAGGTATCTGAATTTCAATTCTCATCTGACCAGACATCTTAATGATAAATTTAAATATCTGTTGTTGGTTTGGATATTTTGTGTATACACTTTGTTTGTATATACACATAGTGCAGACTGCGTTCTCAGAATCCTAGTGTAAGAGAGAGAGCACATGATACATTAACATTTATTATACAAGAGGGAACATAAATATGACTTACAATTACAAATCGAATACATAACAATGACAATTTATCCGCGAGGAGTAAATTGTACAAATCTCTTCGTATGCCCATTAGTGATAATAAATATTAGTTGTTCATGGGCAATAGATTATAGGCATAATGTTATTTATGCTTTTATATTATTTATCTATTATGATATTATATAGTATTATATAGCAATATATTATACAGAAATAAATGGTAATGAAATGTGCATAGCCCTATGCAGCCTGGGAAAATCATACCTAACCGATTTGTTAAATTAAGCCACCACGGGCGCGGTCGGGAATTGAATGGACGACCGCGTTTTTTTGCGCGCTTTCATGCTTCGGAGGGTACGTTAAGACATAGGTCCGAGTTGTTATCATTGGACAGCAGTCGTTAAACCTTGTCGGAAACTTTATGAGCGGTTTGGGAATATATTGGCCACTAATCTGCATTTGTACCAATCAGCATTGGAGCAGCGTGGTGGAGTATGCTCCACACTTGATCTAGTAGTTTTTTAGTATCCCTTATATTATAAAATATCTTTTTACTTTAACAGTGAAGGAAAATTACATAACGTGAGGAAATCTACACATCTGATAATTCTTTACAATGTTCTCGGGCAAAGGCGTGTGAAGTCTACCAATCTGCACTTGGCCAGCGTGGTAGACTATGCCTTTCTCACTCTGAGAAGAGATCCTTTCCCAGCAGTGGGACATCAACGGGTCTATGATGATAATAAATACAATAATGTAATACGATAATTTATTAATATGTATGTATGTATGCTCTAATAGGCAAGTCAGAAGCAAGGCTCTGCCCTGACGGCCTGGTCTTCTCCGACGAGAACACCGGCAAGGAGCGATGTGATATCCCCTCTAACGTAGACTGCGGGGACAGAAAGGAACTGCGTAAGTTTTTTCTCTTATTTTTTTATGTGAGAAGAGTAGCAAACGAGCGTGCTGGCTACATTATGTTAAGTGGTCAGTGCAGCTTATACACAACTACATCTAATCTCAATTACGTTGTAGTCCTATTTGAGGTCGTATCTAAACGCGTCACTCCTTAGGACTAAGATGGCCCCTTCATTATAAGTGCACACAGCAACTACACTTCACCAACCAAAGCACAAGAATTGCTTCACGGCGGCATATGAGTGCGGCGGTGGTACTTCCTTGAACGAATTATAGTTATAATATATATTTTTATGATTAATTATTTTCAGTGGCTTTCTTTTTCATGAAATATGTTTGTAATAGTTTTAAGAGGTCCATATCATTTTACAATATCCGTACAATATGTTGTTGTGTAGTTTTTTTTTTAAATATTGACATAAATTATATTTAGTTTGAATACAGAGTTCCCATTTTTTTTTAAATATATTTTTCAATATCACTTTTTTTCCAATTATACTAACGATTATTATATGTTTTTCAGAGGAGCCAAAACCAACAAAAGGTTGCCCGCGTCAGAACGGATACTTCAAACACCCTGACCCTCAGGTAACTTATTCATCTAATTATTTGGCTAATCCTGAAAGTTATAAGTTACTAACATACATAACAACAAGTGTTGACTGCGTATACGGTTCGAACAGTTTAAACAAGTATTTCTGTAAGATAACACGCATTAATTATAGAACTATGTTTATAAATTTAAAAAAGCTTTAAGTAATATTGTTACAATTCATGATGATTATTGTCTTTTAGATCTACCTGTTGCTATTAGAATCGTCTTAGTTAAAATTCCTATTTATGACGGTTAAACATCCCTGTAGGCGGCATCGACACGCATGCCGCTTTCATGTATAAAACCTTAAAATTGTATCAATTTATGAAGATGTTATTACTGTTTTTCATATTTAATTGCTTATAATTGTTTTAACAGGCCTGTGACAAGTTCTACTACTGCTCGGACGGCGTTCCCAACGAACTCCCATGCCCCCCTGGCCTGTACTTCGATGACGAGACCTCTAACTGTGACTGGAAGGAGTCTGTCCAGCGCACCTGCGAACAGTTAACTAAGGGTATGTATTATTTTATTATTATCAATCACACATTTTTCTTGCACCCATATCGTCATTATGTCATGCCACCTAATATTAATATTGTCACATTGCTTGAAACAAAGAGGACTGCGAACTATTTCCACGTGATAAATTTTATTTCACAAATATCAGTTTTAACCGTTGGATGCTAATAATTCGATTGATACAGTGGAACAAGGCATGCAATCGTTAAATATCTTGTATTGTGTTACAGCATGAATAAGTTTAATTTAAACATTAAGTTAAAGATATATTTATGAGTGGATATCTAAATTAGAATACCTAGATCATGCTCAGTAATTTATCTGGTAGCTCTATTCACGGCCTTCTTTCAGTTTTTTGTAGTTATCTTTATATAATAAACATTATTAATATATGCATTATAAACTAGTACGTTCTATATAACATCTTGAGTTAAACAAAGTAGTTTCATATTTTAAAAACAAGTTTTTTTTTTTAATTTGACGATAAATTTAAAATAAAGTATATTTCATTGCGATTTCGAATTGGGAACGGGCTACAAATAATGTGTATGTATTTTTAAAAGAATATAATAACACAAACGTAATACAATTTTTACAGACGTCCTTGACGACGGTTTCTCATGCCCTGACGGTGAGGTAATGGGCCCCAACGGTCGCGCGCTGCCTCACCCCACCTTCCCCCACCCGGAAGACTGCCAGAAGTTCTACATCTGCAGGAACGGCGTGCAGCCCCAGAAGGGCAGCTGTCCCTCCGGCAAGGTGTACAACGAGGACACCTTTATGTGTGATGAGCCTGAGAAGGTCCCTGGATGGTGAGTTAGATAACTCTTTATTTTATTTTGGACAAGTAACAAACAAGCGTGGAGACAACCTGATGTTAAGTGGTCTCTGCAGCTCATGGACGCACACATTTCATATCAAGTAGGACTGAACGCATGTTTGAGGTCGTACCCAGAAACAGTACTGCTCCTGAGGATTAAGACGATCGTTCCCTAGCCGACAAATACATTTCTCCTACCGAAACACAAGAGTTGCCTCACGGCGGATTGTGAAAGGGGCGGTGGCACCTCCCACATAATAAAACTTACAACAACTGTTAAACTCTGCTGTGTTTTTGTTTAAAGAGAGTGGTAAAGAAGAGATACTTAAACGAAGTGTTCCAACTTACTCCTCAGCGATAACGACGAATCTGTGGCTAACCTCAGGTAGAACGGAATCTACTTAGGGTTCTTGGGCTGCAGTGACCACTTACAATCAAAAGGACTGTATGCTCGTTTGCCACTTTTGTACTATCAAATTATGTCATATTGTTAATATAGAACGACCAATGTAGATAAAATACTTCTACCATACTAATGATACTAACGAATGTAGACCCTCGTGGCAAGGGGGTAACCACATAGATTTGACGCAGAGGATTCTGGGTTCGATTCGCGGCCGGGCAGACATCTACATGATGAATCATGATTTCTGTCCTGAGTTTAGGTGTTCATATAATTGCCATTATATTTGTCCATAACGCCCACGCAGGGAATCCTAGTGTGGGTCTATGAGTGTGGAAAGCGTCAAGCGTGAAACATTAACCTCCAGATTACTTAATTTACCGTTTTTCATCAAAGCCTGCATTAAGTCTTCTTAAGGGTGTTCAACAAATTTTAAATCAAAGTAATCAAATGGGATAAACGCACACGTGAAAATTATAAAAGAACAAGGTATCATAGGGAAATTTCAACGTGAAAACTGTTTGCAATTATCTCTGATGAAATCTACGTAACATTGGCAGTGGCTGTAATTTCCGGCAGAATTTCCGTAAAAAATTATATTGAGTAAATATGTTGCTGAATTATTGCAATAAATTTAATTACAATAGTTTACTTTTTGTTTCCTTTCAGTGAAAACTACTACGAAGGCCAACCTCAAGACAAAAACAAACTACCGAAGAAAGCGTAATTACTCTGTAATGTTAAGATCTTTTAGTTTTAAATTATGAAATAAATAGTGATAATATATAATTGTTTTATTGCACGGGTATTATTGAAGTTATCTAAAGGCGTATTTGAACTTCAGAATTCCAAAGGTTACAAAAATTACAAGACATAATTATTTAATTAGATAAAGCTGAAATTATTTGATTTTACACAATACTATGTATTTATTATAATAATTTTCCCTTGGATGAAACGCTTTTTATGCTCCATCGCTTGGCATGATTTTCTTCCCACGACGAGAAAGCTTGAGGCGTTTTTCTCCTCGTTGCTAATGCGGTTTGGTTTACGAGTTAGTGACAAACCGTGTTTGATGTTTTAAACCATCCATAAGACCTCCGAGAATGTAGGTCTTATGGACATATAGAGATATGAAAATAATTCATAGTCCACAATTTTTAGGCCACTTATTCCACAAAAGTTTAATGCTGGTCACCACTGAAACTCTTACCTCCGTAGTCTTCCCGCTGGCTGTGCGGTTGGAAGTCGCAAAAGACGAACAAAGTCGCAAGTAAACGTGGCTGCCCATTTATTTATTCATTCAACAATTTAGGCCCACGTGTATTTGTATATGATTCACGTCTATGTGAATTTTAATTCAATTTTTTGTTAAGTTATGCCAATTTCACTGATGCATATCATTCAGTAGACCCATCAACAGGAAATTTAAATATACGTATGTAGCGTGCCCTTAAAAGTAGTATAGAAATATTATCTTCATCAACCCATTAATGTCCCACTGCTAGGCACGGGTCTCTTCACAGAATGAGGGTTAGGCCATAGTCCACCACGCTGGCCAAGTGCAGATTGATAGACTTCACACACCTTCAAGAACTTTACAGAGAACTCTCAGGCATGCAGGTTTACTCACGATGTTTTTCTTCACCGTTAAAGCAAGTGATAATTAATTTCTAATTCGCACATAACTTCGAAAAATCAGAGGTGCGTGCGGGATTGGCACCCCGTGCCCCCAGTGTGAGAGGCCGGAATTTCAACCACTAGGCTATCACTGCTGCTAGAAATATATGTATATCTATACAATTATAAATGTATTTATAAAAAAATATGAAAATACAATCAAATAATATTAGGAAATTATGAAATGTATATTATGAAAAATAGTTAAAATTATAGTACGCAGAAGAAAAACATTAATTAACGTCAATCTATAGAGATATAATGCCAAAAACAGATACTATTCTTTAATTCTAGATCTAAATTGCCAAAATGATTTGAAAAGGCAAATATCTGGTAACAATGAATGCCATAGACTGGCTGCATGTATAGAAAAGGGGTGGAAATAAAATTGCCCATGTCCTTTGATAAATCATTTAATCGCCTAATTTAGCTTTAGATTTCTTTAAGAATCAATATCAGAGTATGTGCATAGAGGGTGAAAGCAAAGGCAGCGTAAGAAAGCGTACGCAGAAGGATTATTTCAAACACTTTCTGCATTCAATGTTTAAACACAATTACATCACTTTGTACTTTATCTACGACTTTCTTTCACTTCCTACCACAAAAGCTACGCTCGTTGAAATTTAACAAGTGTTTTCTAAGACAGAATAATTTGCGTTACGCACTTCATATTTCGTCATCATGTCATTAGTGTTAATGTCTGAGGTTTGGTTTTAAAATTAGCGTAGCAAATCATAAATGTTTTCTTGGAGGAGCATTTTAAATAATTAGTTACTGCTATAGTATTATGTATAATTAATATTATACTTCAGTATATTTTATATTGAAGCGCGTGTCACCCCGCGGCTTGCGTAAAACGTAACCGATTAACGAAGTTAAGCAACGTCGGGCGCAGACAGAAGTTAGATGGATGTCCGCTAGTGGCTAAATTTCGCGCTTTCGTGCTTCGAAGAGCACGTAAAGCTGTCGGTCCCGGTTGCTATCACTAGATAGTAGTCGTTAAACCTTATCGGAGACCTTCTGGGAGATTTGAAAATATTCGACACGGATTGGCCACTAACCCGTATCTCGACAATTCGTATTGGAGTAGCGCGGGGGAATATGCTATAGGTCTTCCCCAGTTTTGGAAAGAGACGCATGCCTAGCAGTGGGACATAAAAGGTATGGAGCCAAATTTCATATTAAATTATTATATGTCACTCGAAATGAATTCAGGTACATTTCGAAATATTTAATTCAGAACTTTAGGTTTCTAACATAAACTCTTACAGATAAGAAACTAAAAATATATAAACCCTTTAATAATAATATACCTGTAACATGTACGAAGTACCTATAATTGTACAACGAGAACGTGTGAGTAAATTTTACTATATAATGTAATTTAAATATAGGAATCTATAATTTTTAAGTTAAGAAGTACACTTTACTTTATTAATCTCCCTCAGAAAAGTAGGGACTATACTCCCGTGTCCCTTTATGCTAAGACAGATATATCCACTTACGGCCTTTTAACATTTACACGTTAAATGATTTTGCTAGGAGCTACCTGAGGCGTTTAATAAATTATGTCTTTCAGATATTTTAATGTTATAATCATTGCTGCAACAAAAAAAAGAAAACACCTGCTTTTAAAACAATAATCATTATCATCAGTCGATTATCGATCCACAACTGAACACAGGTCTGCTTTCGGGGTGAGACGGGTTCACCAGGCTGGCCTAGTGCGCATTGGTAGACACAGACACAGTTCATACACCTTCGAGAACTTTATAGAAAACGCTCGGACGTGTTGGTTTCCGCACGATGTTTTCCTTTACCGCTAAACAAGTGATATTTAATTTTTAATACGCACATAACTTCGTAAAATTCGATTCTCCGCCTGAGAGGCTCTTACCACTTGGCTGTCACTGTTGTGCTTTAAATAATTAGTTAACTCTATAAGTATTTATTATCTGTATTTACTTGTCTTTGTACTTGTACTTATCTGTCAAAAAAACCCGTTTAAAAATGTTTTTGGAACTAATTTTGAAGATATTATTAATATGAATGAGTTATAGTTATCTGTAAATGTACCTCATTTAAAAAATACTTTAGGAACTAATTCTGAAGACATTGATATTAAGGAATTAAAATAAGCAATTCAATTATTTTTTAACTGTTTTTCTATTGAAAAGTATTATTTACATTTTGGACAAAATAAATAAGTGGATCATTTAATAATATGTAATAGTATTTAAAGGACGCAGGACCGTAGGGTGTTGTAACGGTCTACAGTTTATCATTTAAGGGAATTTCATTAAATATAGGTTTTAAAAGAATGTCTATTTCAGAATACTTAATTCAACAAATACATGATAAGTGATTTCTTTGATCCTGACACAAAATAATATGCAATATTACCGATCATATGAATATTTAATCTGCAAAAATCTAGCTGTGACACACGTACAGGCAATGGTAGCAACCCTTTTATATTCTACTGGGCATGATTCTCTCCCCACAACTGAAGGAGGCTTGGAGCATACTCCACCACGCTGCTCCAACGCAGATCGGACTTGTGTCGAATGTTTCCAAACCACCCACACGGCTAGGATTAGGTTTAACGACTATTATTCAATTAAAACAATTGCAACCGACAGTATAACGTGTCCTCTGAAGCGCGGAAGTACCCGTACAATTTAGTCAGTAGCGATGACCCATCATACTCTCTCCGCGTCCAACGTTGCTTAACTTTGTAGACCGGTTATAAACTTACAATCTACACAAGTCGCGGGGCTGTAATGCATGCTGAAATTTAGAACAATTATCGTAATTACTTCCCCTCATTTGTGTGTATAATGAAACAAATTACAGTTTAATTCTGGTAGATTTATTTGAGATTAGAATACGATGAGACCTATCACAAAGCGTCGATTAAACAGAAAACTGTCGTATATTTTGAAAGTCATATTTTTATTTTGATAGTAAAATGTTATTGTGATTTAGAATTGACAGATGATCACAAATGACAGAAAATGTAGAGCAAAAAGAGCACGTGTGACATGTAGTATTAATATCGTGAAACTAAAAAAGAGATTTGTATGATATATATAACTTTTCTGTTTATAATAGAAGGGTACGGTGTACTGCCATATTTTCTTATTTAAAGGGTTACCACATAAATACAACAGTCGTTACAACTTAGTCCATGTGATTGCCCTTATGGCATCTTTGGATTTTCGAAGTCACATGCGTATGTTTTACTGTCAAAAGGAAATCATGAGAAATCATCATCATAAGGAAACTTAAATACCAGAGTCTTCATAATATCCTTAAAGTTTTGAGAAGTCTATCCGCTGTAGTCCAGCGTAATAATCTATGGCCTTAACTATTGTCATTTTGAAAGTATATTAAAATATCATTAACATACAAGGCTGTGGCACCAGCCTGGACAGTCTGTATAATTCGGACATGTTGGTAGTCTTATGGTAGTGTATATTTCATTGTATCTTGTACATGTGTTCTAAGTGGGAGGGAAGGCGGTTCACTGCACTGCACTGCACGTCTTGAAGTATATACTATTACACATGTACATATCGGTAACGGACTATTGCGAAGTAATTTTCTCCTAACTCTATTTTTTTTTCTTTACGGTCTGAATATTTTCAAATAGTTCTCAAGTACCATATACGTATACTATTTCTATTTTATTTTTATGTATTTTTTATACAT
>DWKL01004491.1:0-10550 GCA_018249415.1 Phareas burnsi
TAACACAATATTTATCGAGAAGACAATATTGGAATTTCTTTAAGGTAAGTTTCTTGTCTGCAATTTCTATGACCATTGATGGGCACAGGTTTCTCTTCGCAAATTGGGAAGGTCTGAAGTATTATCCATCATTCTGGTCCAATGCGAGTCGCAGAGAAGATTAGGGTTAGTGACTGTTATAATCCACCTATTAAACAAAGTCCTGTAATTCATATGCGCATTTAAAGTTAACCTTAGGTACTTTTTAAACAAGTAACTTCATTATTATGAACCCATTAATGACCCGGCAGGGCACGCGTCTCCTCTCAGAATGAAAAACATTCGGGCATGGCCCACTAGTGGCCACGTACGCATTGTATACTTCACACACCTTCGAGATTTTTACAAAAAACTTTCAGATGTGTAGGTTTCCTCACGTTTCCTTTCCTTTACCGTTAAAGCGATAAATTAGTTTCTAATGTGTATATAACTTAGAAAAATCATAGGTGCGTGCGGGATTCGAAACCTGGACCTGCAGCGTGAGACGCCGGAATCTTAAACACTGTCTGACTATCATTGCCATAATCGATTAGAAATATTCCATCACCTGGCTTTATTCTTCAGTCAAGTCTGACATTCAGGGAAAGGGATAGCTCCAGTAGTGTGAGTAGCATAGGCGTGTAGACAGTATCAGTTTAGACCGAGATCTGCTCGGAGCGGGCATGTTCCCGCGGCCTGCGTAGTTCATAACCAATCTATAAACCTAAGCAACATCAGGCGCGGTCGGGAGTTGGATGGGTGGATTGGATTGGATGGGTTGTAGTTGCGGTTGCCGGGCACACTTACAGCGTCGATCATCTTAGTCCTTAAGAGTAATGATGCATTTATGTAGGGCCTCAGATAGAACTTCAGTTTAGTTCGATGTAGGTGTCCATGGGCTGCAGTGATCACTTAAAATCAGATATAAAAAAAAATACAATTAAAGGCAAAACTGAAAATACGCGTGAAACCTACCAATCCGGACTTAGTCAGCATGGTGGACTATGGCGAAAACCTTCTAGGAAGAGATTGCGCCCGGACATGGACATGGGACAGTAGTGGGCCACGGGATGGTAATGGGCCGATATTTTTTATTTTTCAGATGCTCATCCATTTAATATTGTTTGTGTTGACGGCGTCTGTCTCCAACCAATCACCGTATGATGGCGATATGGATTCTTTACTGAAGGAGATTTTCGAAACAGAAAATATTAGTAAGTAATTAAGTTATTTATTTATTAAGTTACACGAATAAAGTCAGCACTATCCATACCCAATATTATACAGTAATACAAAAATTTAATAATGTGTAATCGCAATTATACGTGCAAACCACAAGCACAAAAAATCCAGCATATTTCAGTTAAATGACTTAAACCAATTAGATAATTACATAATTAAAATGTAGTTAACATTTGAAATAAAACATTTAAATTCAATTATTAATTAAATATTTTAGATTCAAAGTAAAAGTATAATATAATAAGATAAAATTTATTTAGAAATAAATAGATTAATATAATTATATTGAATCCGAATTATATTGAATGAAAGTAACTATCTGATTTTAACGTTATTTTTTATGTGTGTTTTGTTCCAACTTGAGAGATACATAAGATAGTTTTCAGATTTATTTTTCTTTAGCAATTATATTTCAAACCAATTATAATATCTAATAATTTAACGAAATACAAGAAATCCACAGCAACGCATGCCGGGTCTACTAGTATACATATATATTATAAATATATTATATTTTCGTGATGTATAATAAATAATATTTATATATAAACCTATTTTTTATAATATTATTATAGTTCTATCAATTATTAAATCTGTACTTATTTACAGATAATACAATAAATTCGCGGTCAGGTGGTTGCTTGACCGAAAACGGAGAAGGTGAATGTATGCCTTATTACCTGTGCAATGGGGGCGTTGCTAACACTGATGGCTCCGGCGTGATCGATATACGGTAAAACATTTTTTTTCTATGTTTGAAAAACAGCAAACGAGCCTACAGGCTACCTGATATGAAGGTTATTGCAGCGCATGGATATAACCTCAAACAGGACTGGAGCTCTAACCGCAGATGCGTCACTACTCCCGAGCACTACGATGTTAGTCTCAATTGTAAGTGTACCCTGTACTGCCGTCTTTAAGCTATAACGTTACATACCAAAATCACTTTTCGAGTTATACCCAAAAAAGAGGGTAATTTAAAAAAAATAGTGCCGCTTAAAATAGACGTCACATACAAGAGATTAAAATATCAAAAATAGATATAATAGAACACATTCAAAAAGTGAAACAATTAATTCGTATTTTCTTGATTACGAAAACATCAAAATGTTGAAATTGGCTAAATGTTGGATAACGGCATTTTAGCTAATGATGGCAGTACGCCTCCCTATACACAACACAAGTATTATTTGACGGCCACTTGTGAGGTCGCGGTGGCACCCTCTCAGTGGAACTATAGTTCTACTACCTATCGATTTCAGCCTTATAAGTTGACTTAATATTACTTTTATAAATTAATCTTAGCGGTGGCTCCCCCTCAGTAGAACTATAGTTATTCTACCTATCGATTTCAGCCTTATAAGTTGGTTTGTAACTAAATATAACTATTATAAATAAATTTTATTTTGCAGTATGGCCGGTGATGATGCCTCTTGTTCCTATTTGGACGAATGTTGCTTGCCGCCAAACGTACGCGACGCAGATGACCCTATCACACCACAAATTGATCAGGTACATTCAACAAGATAGAAATTAATATAGAGAATAGTTATCACTTGCTTTAACGGTGAAGGAATACATTGTGAGGAAACCTATACATGTGAGAGTTCTTTTTAAAGTCCTCGAAGTATGTGAAGTCTGAGTACTGATTCGCACTTAGCCAGCGGGGTTGATATTGGCCTAACCCTTTTCATTCTGAGGGGAGGCTCGTGTCCAATAGTGGGACATTAATGGGTTGATGATAATGATGATGATTTAATTCGAAAAAATGTTTCAAATCCGACTGAGTTCCAAGGATTAGCGCGTGCAACCAAGCAATCTCTTCAGATTTATAATATTAATATAGATTAATATCTTTCAGCGTAAAGGATGTGGCTGGCGCAATCCAAACGGTCTGGGTTTTCGCATCACTGGCAATCAGGCTAATGAAGCGGAGTTCGGTGAATTCCCTTGGATGGTAGCTGTCTTAAGGTAAGATGGTCGCCTTGCTGCAAGTGTGCCGGCAACTGCACCTCTCCAACTGAGACACAAATAGCTTTATGGCGGATTATGCGGGCGGAGGTGGTACTTCCTCGGACAAACTATAGATCTACCACCTGTTTAATTATAAATGAAATCTGCACACGGTTCGCATCCTCACTTAATAAAATTGTCATTCCAGACGAGAAGCAATAAACGATCACCAGTCAATAAACGTCTATGTTGGTGGGGGGTCCCTTATCCACCCAAGAGTGGTGCTGACCGCCGCGCACACGCTCCACACCACACAGCTGAAGGTCCGCGCGGGCGAGTGGGACACTCAGACCCAGCGGGAGCTGTTCCCCCACCAGGAGCGGGAGGTGGTGGAGGTGGATATCCATGAAGGGTTTAACAAAGGTATGTTTATTGAAGTTATACTTTTTTTGACGCGATTTGAAAAAATGATGAGTGAATTTTTAAGATGCGCGTGCGCCATTTTGCGGATGTCACACCATGAGTCATATCCGCATATTTTGAAATTAAATGGAATATAGGTTTGTGGATGGTCTTTAATATTCCTTCTACCATTTGAGGAGTATGACATATGTCAAATATTTTTTTATTATGATTATTTTCTTTGCGGTCTGAAGTTATGCAAGTAGTTTGCGAATAACGTATACATACTATTCCAGTTTTATTTTATTGGATTAAAATGTAATTTATTTTAAGTTTGTTTAACTCAGTTCAAATGTATTTTAATGTGTAAAAAAAGAATTGTGATTAACGCCAAAGCATTATGACTTCTTACGTGTGTACATATGTACACACACATTTTTTTTTATTTATTGTTTCCTAACGATGTTTTCCTTTAGCGATATGCAAATGATAATTTATTACTAACACGCACATAACTTTCAAAAATCAGAGGTAAGTGCGGGATTTTAATCCCGGACCCTCAGCGTGAGAGCTCGGAATCTTAACCACTAGGCTATCCTAGCTTTTTACAATTATTTTTTTACCTTTTAATATGGATAAATATCTAAATAAAATGCATCTAAATATTTTTATTCTAAGTAGGTTTACAGAATTCATTTTATACTTCACGTAACTGCCACCGCCTCGTAAGGTGTTTCCTTTTTGGTGAAGAAGCGGCGAAAGAAACTTGCTAACACACATTTTTTCCGTAAAGAAATGTCATTTACGAATAATAACTTAAATTTATTTCATACCACAAGTTTTTATCATCTAAGAAATCATTTATAAATAACAGCGTTTGTTTAGTGAGATTTGTTTAGACTTTTCAGACAGGTTTGTGATATGCTCTAATAATAAATTCAAATTTTGACGATTTCCCAGCAAACCTCTATTACGACGCAGCTCTGTTGTTCCTGGACCGTCCCATGGATCTGGCGCCCAACGTAGGACTCGCGTGCATCCCCCACAAGCACGAGTACCTAGACCCCAAGGCAGAGTGCTTCGCAACCGGCTGGGGGAAGAACCAGTTCGGAAATGAAGGGCAGTTTCAGAGCATAATGAAAAAGGTGACTAACTTTTTTAAAGTAGCTTTCATGGAGACAACCCGATTAAGTGATCACTGCAGCCTATCGATATCCACATATAACCTTAAACAGGACTGAAACTCTGTCCCAGACCGTTGTAAATGCAGTACTTCTGAGGAGTAAGAATTGCTTCACGGCGGATTGTGAACGTGGTGGTACCTCCCCGATCGTAATTATAGTTCTACATATCAACTGTGACTATAGGACCCACGAGGCCTGTAATTGAGGGACTTTTTATGCTGCCCCCATTGTGTATTAAAGAGAGGTAGCTTGGGGATTTTGGGTCTTGAGGGAAGCTTGGATATTCAGGAAGGGACTTTCAGATAAGAGATTTGAAAACATCAGACACGGGTTGGCCACCGGAATCTTCCTTCATCAATCTGCATTTTTATAGGGATTTATTAATGTAGGGAGAGACCTGTGCCCAGCAGTAGGTAATACAAAGGGTTCATCAACATCATCATCATCATCATCAACCCGTTATTGTCCCACTGCTGGCAACGGGTCACCACTCAGAATGAGAAGGCTTAGACTATAGTCCACCATGCTGGCCAAATGCGGATTGGTAGACATTGCACACCTACGAGAACTTTTAAATGTATAGATTTCCTCACGATATTTCCCTTCACCGTTAAAGTAAAGGTGACGCTTATTCATATCATTATATTATAAAAGATCCTCATCACGCGGAGGGGGCGCCACTTTCTATTCGAATTACCGTCCTTGCTAAAAACTTTTGTATTTTCAGATTGACCTTTATATAGTGGAGCACGACACTTGTGAAGCGAAGTTGCAAAGAACCCGTTTGCAGAAGTATTTCAAACTTCACTCCTCGTTCATCTGCGCTGGGGGCGAGCCTAATAAGGATACCTGCACGGGAGACGGTGGATCGCCGCTAGTGTGTCCTATCAAGGTATGTGTAAAATAAGACCGTTTTTTATTGAATTCTGTAGTAAATGTGGATGCCTCGCAGTGATAACCTAGTCTTTAAGATTCCGATATCTCACGCTGGGTGTTCGAGGTTCACGACCACGTTTCATCACATTTTCACTCATAAGTTAATAAAAAGTTAATGTACTTCACGACTACGTTTTTTTTACATTTCAAAAGGTTTATTAATGCAGTTCGCTACTACGTTTCACCACATTATTGTTCATAAGTTTTGTTAATGCACCTCACGACTACGTTTTTTATATTTCAACAGTTTGTTAATGCGGTTCAGGACCTTGTTTCTTCACATTATCATTCATAAGTATTGTTAATGCACTTTATAGCTATGTTTTTACATTTCAAATATTTTGTGAATGCAGTTCACGACCACGTTTCTTGATATTTTCATTCATACATATAGTTAATACACTTCACGACTAGGTTTTTTTACATTTTCGAAGTTTAGCTAATGCAGTTCACGATCACGTTTCTTTCAGAAGCCTTATTAATTCGCGGCACTTTGACTGAGGTTAACGCGCCTGTCGTATTTTATTGTCCGAGCCACTCGTGCGACTGGCACGCATACAGTGTATGCCGCCGTATTAAAACACGCCTGTTGAGTTGCACGCCGCACAGGTGGAGTGTTTCGAATATTAGCCGTCGCAGTCAATGTGTTAACGACAACGTTTTTCCATGTTTTCATTCACATGTTAATGCACTTCACGAGTGCTTTCTATTTTACATTTTAAAAGTTTTGCAAATGCAGTTCAAGACCACGTTTTCTTTCAAATCCCACATTAACGCAGTTCGCGACCACGTATCCTTTCAAAAGCCTCAATAATACAGTGCATGACCGCGTTTTTACGTCTTCTTTCAGTTCGAACGCGACCGATACACGCAGGTGGGGATAGTGGCGTGGGGCATCGAGTGCGGGCGTGCGTTTCCAGCCGCGTACGCCTCGCTCGCGGCAATTGGCGACTGGATCGATGCCCGCGTCGCGCACCGCGGTTTTGACACCAGCGTCTACAAATACTAAATCGTAGTAACTTGTCAACGACCCACGTGGCACAGCGGTTACCATTCCGGTCTGTCACGCAGGTTCCGGGTTCGATTCCCGGCCAGGTACACATCTAACTTATGAACTTAGATTTCTGTTCTGGGTCTGGGTTATTGTGTACTCGAGTGTACGTCTATGGCACCCTGGAGACAGGGTATCCTATTTGTTAACTGATTGTCTGATTTGTTCCTTTACTAATAAATGTTATTCAAACATCGTTATTACCGTTATTTAATAGGTGGTAGAATGCGGTGGTGGTTGTTCGTCTGGTCGGTACAACCGCCGCCCTCATAATCCGACATGAAGCAATGTGTTTCGGTTGGAGAGGTGTGGTTGTCGGAGTCACAGCGGGGCGATCAAATCCTCAGACCTCTATGACCTCAGACAGAACTTCAATTTTGTTTGAGGTTAAGTGTGGGTGTCCATGGGCTGCAGTGGTCACTCAACATCAGATAGCCTGCACGCTCGTTTGCTTCGAACATAAAAAATAATCCAAATATGAGTGTGGTAGATTATCAAGCGAACCACTAGCTTTAAAATATTGTTACACAGAAATAAACATATAAATAACACTTAACATCAGGTGGCCTGCATGCTCGTTTACTACTTTACAAATATAAAAAAAAAATAATAATAATAATATAGCTATGCCCTCAATAGACTACAACACAGTAATGCTGTTACATAAAAGAAACACTTATCGGGCTATGGCCAAAAAAAGGATATATTTTTTTAAATTAGTCCTACTTTATAGCTAGACGTTATATACAAGAGTTATAGGTATCAAAAATAGATCTAATAGAGCATTTTCGAATAGTAAAGTCGAAATCGGCTAAATGTTGGATAAGGGCATTACAGCTAATTAGGACAATAAAAAAAGTCTTCTGGTGAAAAAATAGCTCTTGACATCTTGCATTTAACAGAAATGTTTGATGCAAGTAAAATAAAAAAATATAAGATTAAAAAAGCGTTTTTTGACTAAGCCACGATAATGGCATGACATGTTCAATATTTTCTTAATGTGATTAATTCATCTCATCTAGCTTTTAAACGCAGTCAATATGTGCCTTAAGGACAAGTCTATGGAATTGGGTCCGGGTTCTGGCTAGACTTAAAAACGATATAAAATATATTTTACTCTTAAATGTAATGACAAAATTTCGAACACATATCAAAATGTCATAAAAATATCAACCGCAATTTCAATCAGGGCTCCATCTAATTTGGAGTGCCTTGAAACTCCTTGAATCATTCAAACAGCAATAAACCAAAGTTAGTGACCGTTTTAAGTGCTGACTGTGGTGAATAAAACAAAATCTGTAAGTAATTTCTAAACTTGGTTTCACGTTAGGATTCACTTTGTATCCATATAAACGAAGCTTGCCTAGAATTTGAAGTTTCCCAAGTTCTTATTTAAATTGTAACAAGTAAACATAAACGATAGTTTCCAATTAAGGTTTTAAGCTAATATAGCGGAAATTATACATTTTAATTACGTAACAAGAACTCACGATATACGGTTTTTTAATTGCCTATATTTCGATCTAGTTGCATGGCAAACACAAACACAAACCATCTAGCGTAAACGTGGAGTCCAGTGGTTAGCTTATGTAAACCGCAAATAGTGCAAAGTTCGGTGCGTAAAGATCCACTGAGTGTGGTTTGTTGTGATATGATAAACAAAAAAGATAAACGAACTAGACGTAGGGTAGATAGACTAATCTACCACTAGTGCCTGTCAATCGTTTTTTCCGACTACCGCAGTTTCGCCGTGCTCACGATCCATGCAACTGGGCCGAAATATACATTAAAAAATTAAATTAAATAACCGCATATCATGAGTACCCGTTACGTAATTAAAATAATTAAAAAAAATCTAATTATTTTTCTCAAGTATTTATAGGTCCGCTGAAACGCCATCTTTTCACTATACAAAGAAATATTAATTAATGACACGGTCGAACAACGCGTCTGATTTTCGAAGCTATACGCGTACTGAAATATCTATTGCTATAAAACTGGTGGCTTGCTGGTTTGTTACTATTCCATCATAAGAAAAACAAACAACTAAATTAATAATATTTTAAATTATAATATTAACTAATATTAGAATTTATACGTTTTAGTTGTGTAGCGAGTACTCACAATATGCGAGTTTCGCCGTGATAACTATCCATACAACTTGGTCGAATATCGGAAATTAAAAAGCCTCATATAGAGTACCCATTAATTAAAAATATTAACTGCCGTTGTATTATAATAACTATTATAACGGACACACGAAGATAATAAGCTAAAGAAAATAAATTCTTTATAAACTTTATAAAATTAATAACGGATAAGTGACTATAGTCCAAAGAGTATAATAATATATAGGATACTATAGTCTACAAAACTCAATCACTTTACTCTGGTTTACGATATTTTGTATTATTGCGATAACATTTATATTTCTTTTGAGAATGACCGTTTTAACTAGAAAACCAAGATGATGTCAATCAGCAAGGCAGTGTTGACCAGAACGGTGACCACGATGCGGGTGAAGGAGGTCATGTCGCAGCTGGGATGCTTGATATGCGATCAGCAATTAATTGACGTGTCACAACCGAACGTCAAGAAGAACGGTTGGTATTGTTCTTTAAAACCATAACATTTAAATATTAACTATATTAACTATCTAATATTATCTGTATTTTTCTCAAAAACATTCAAATAGTATCTATATTATTTATATATCCAATATTATTTACGGTAACGATAGACTGAAAAAAATAAAAAAAATTCTATGACTGCCAATTGATATATAGACGATCAGTCGTATGTCAACTGTTCGCAACGACATCGCCGCTGTCATCGCTCGTAACAAAATAAATATGCTGCGTTGTTTATTAAGATTTAAGTAAAGTTGCTATAAAATCTTATACAAGTTCTATAAAAACATCAAACCAACTGCATCATCTTCTAACTTATAATCTTCATCATTAACTCATGAATGTCCCACTGCATGGGTCTCCTCTCAGAATGAGAACGGTGAGACGCTGGCCAAGTGTGTGTTGGTACACTTCACACACCTTCGAGATCTACAAAGTACTTTCAGATGTGTAGGATTCCTCACCATGATTTCCTTCGCCGTTAAAGCGAGTAATCATTAATTTCTAATACGCACATACTTCTAAAAAATAGAGGTGTGTGCGGGATTCTAGCCTCGACACCACTAGGCTATCACTGTTGTTATTTGATTCCCAGAAAGCGACCCCAGCATGCAGTTCCCAGTAGTATGGCGGGACCAGGTCACAGCCAACATCCGCCTCGCGGCAACTCCGGAGGGGAGGAGCCTCACCAGTGTCTAATTGTTCTCAAGTTTTGTGCCGTTGACTAAATTGTTCAATTATGAAATAGTTTTAGCTAAATAAACGGTGTTCACGCATTTTTATTTTCCATTTCCTTTTGTTTTCTTTTATGTTTGAAGAATTTGATTACTGCTTGATTCTTAACTTTTGCCAGCGCTAACTTCAAGCAATTACTGAACTATAGAATGAAAATTGCGTTTTACAGTTCGCACGAACTTCAGCGAGTGTACGTATAAGGGAAATGGAGCGTCAACATTTTGATGCAGATAATGATTTCGTCCCCAAATGTACGTTCTTTATTCAAAGAATTCCGAATTTGTCTTTTATGGACAAGGTCTAAAGGTTCCGTCACACAGCGGACGGGGCGGGACTGGCGATGCGACGTCGACGGGACGGTGGCGCGGCGTGGATGTCACACGGCGAGCGTAACGGTGG
>DWKL01004492.1:0-10550 GCA_018249415.1 Phareas burnsi
GAGGAGCAGTAAACGAGAATGCAGGCCACCTGCTGTTAAGTAGTCAATGCAGCCCATGGACACCCACATCTAACCTCAAACAAACAAAAGTTCTATCTGAGGTCGTACGTAGTTGCATCACTACTCCTGAGGACTAAGATGGTCGCCTCGCTATAAGTATGCCCGACAACCTCCAACCGAAACCCAAAACTGCTTCACGAGGATTATGAGACGAACTACAGTTCTATCACCTGTCAGCTAACCATAATTTTAGTAAATTTTTGACACCAAAATGACAATTTGAGCATGCTTATATATAGTTTTAGTCCTGCCCATAGTCCCGAAATATGGCCACTAGAGTAGCGAGCGGCGCGCTCGCAGCCGGTTCGCAAGTGTGGGACCGCGCCGTTCCCTTGAACCTGCGCCCGCGACCGCCCCGCCACGCGGAACGCACCGGCCTATTCACGGAAACGCGACTCGCTGGAACACACACTATAAAGAACGCCCCGACACACGCCATTTGAGGCACTAAGTGTATTTGTATAGAGAAGAAATAAAACAGTCGAAGGGTCATGGTCGTTGAGAAGAAGTTGTGAACTTTACGTGTAATTACTACTACATGTAGGTAATACATAATGTATAATACACTTACTGATAATTAGTATATAATCAAGTTTTACGTGGCGAAGAAGACCTTTAACAGAAAAATTAAATTCAATATTCTTAACCTCATGGGTAGGAGAGAAACTACTTGTAATGTTGATTGTTTTATCACCGTATTTTTCATTAAAAGTTTATCTATTGTAAATCGACACTAATATTATATGGCATTAATATGTAACAATGGCGCTTGCCTCCTTAGCAAAGTCATAGGCCACGTTTTGGCTCAAAAAAACTCAAACTTAGTCGCGAGCGTAGCTATAAATAGTCGATAGAAGCAACTCCTTGAACCAGCTCTAAACGGTCATTTAAACCGGGATTGAAGTAACGGTGGCGATAAATAAATAGACAAGTGCGTCCCGTAAACACGTCAGACGGCTGTCGGTCGACGCGTGCGTTTCCCTCCCACAGTACCCACTGCTCGTCCACTAGAACTGGTCCGCGCCGGGAGCTAGCTAAGAGTTGGAATTATGCAAGCTCCATAAGAAACCAATTCCATGTCGTTTTCTCCGCTTTGGAACGGACCGGGCACGATCCCAATACGTAGAACTTTGTAACTCTTGTAATGGAAAGTACCATTTGCCAACTATGGGCTACATAATGTGCATAATAAAACAAAGCGATAGCTGTCCCGCGGCTCGGGCGAGATCCGAACGGCGAGATTATTAACTAGCGTAACAGGAATATAACGATCGATGTCGGATAAACACTCGTTTGGTTGCTGTCGTTCCGTACTTCTGATAAACCGTCACTACTCAGATGCGAAACCACACGCTTGGTTTGTACTGTTTGGCGATATATCTGTCACTATTCTAAATATTTTCCTAATATCCCAAATATTCTCTAGGATAAAATTTAATATTTCGTGTAAAATATAATACTGTACAAATACAATGAATTGGTTAACAGTTAACGATATACAATAATATTTAATGTTCAAACATTTAAAAATTAAATAAATCAGCCAAATCGCTGCCTCGCGGAAGAGTACCCAAGACACTTGCAGCATTACCTCTCTGAATAACCAAACCTATCTGTTGCCTGTGGTAAGCTCCAGCTCTTGGGCCCCCAGAAGCCTTAACCAGGCGCGAAGACAATTCTTTATAGAAGGACTTCGCTTCTGCTCCCCACGGACCCAACGTCTCGTCTACGAAGGGCACAAATATGTAGCCTTCTGTAATAGCTTCATATTTCCGCCGCTTTACAGCCTCTGCAGATTCCGCCGCCGCACCAACACGCATAAGAACTCTAGGATTCTGCGACTAGTCCAGTGGACCGTAATTGAACAGGGATCCCTATATATTTTCATATGCTTACTAATTTGCGAATATGCTTTATCGTCGAACATCACGATAAAAATGGAATTGTACCGCCGGTTGGGAGCTAAATGAGACGAGTCGCGTAGTGCAGTAGTCATTATGCCAATTTGCCGATCCCTATTCCATTCCCGACTAGGTGGAAATTTCAATAATCTCCTAATGGAAAACCATATTTGTGGTAGTGGTATTAATTAGAAGCTTACCTAATTGGGGTGCTTAACGAATGTCTAAGTGTGGCCACTTTGCATCAAGTAAACCGCATATTCATACTATGGTTATACTTCATATGTATCGAGTATCAAGCTCTTCCACCGCTCAACTTTTCTATGCAAACTATCTAGAAAATATTATTAAGGACACGCTCGTCTCTTCGAATCTCGGTCAAAATGCGGTTCTCTACCAATTCAAAGAGGTTACAAAATATGGAAATATTGACAATTTCAACCATAACATTTTATTTCAAACTTTAAATCAATTAAATTAATCTTACTTTTAATGTAGAAATTCTAGCTTCTTTCTCGCCTGCAGTCTTCACCAATAATTGTAATGACACTTCTCTTTTCGCAATTCATCATCGTCATCACCATCATCATTACCATTACCATCATCATCATCAACACTGTCCCACACTTGGACACATGTCTCCACATAGAATAAAAAGGCATTGTCCACCACGATAACCATCGTGAATTGGTAGACTTCACATACCTTTTAGAACTGTATGTGTGTCGTCCACATTATGTTGGTTATCGATAAATAAATAACATTATATAGACTCGTAATAGTGTGTTAACGATATGGTAACGGCGCGTTGCAGGCGGGCGAGCCCGGCATAGTGGTGCTGCGGCCGGAGGCGCTGGCGCCCGACTCGGACTCGGAGGCGGAGGACGAGGGCGATGGGCGGCCGCCGTCGCCGTGCGGCGTGCGCTTCGTCAACGACAACGTGATCATCAACGGGCGCTCATCCATGCCCGGCCGCCCCAACAAGGACCGCATCTCCAGGGTACAGAGCGACGTCCACACTAAACCGTTCCTGTGTTGATCCCTACAGCGATCATTTAACACAGTCGAGTAATACGATGTTGCTTGGACTCCGCTACACCTATTTCAGTTTCACATCCGCTGTGTTATGGTCTAGTTAAAAGGGTATAGTAAGGAAAAAACGCTTTAGTGCGGCGTCCTATCTGGGTTTACATTAATTAATGAGTGGCAATGGCCACTTTTTCTTGTCATAAAAATACATGTAATTGGAATAGTTGAACTCCTGAAACATATCCGTTTTTGGCTCCCGATCTTTATTTTGTATAACAGTTTGTAAGTACGTAGTACCCAAAGTGGCTTATCCTGAAATGAGATATTTATAACAGGCAACAAGAGCAAAAAGTTCAGTTACTATCTAATCAATTAAACATGAACCGTATACACATTTCAGCTCAAGCTCCAATTCGACGATTCGTTAACCCGCACGTTCGAGTACCCCTCCGAGACATCGCTGTGCGAGGAGTCGCCCGCCACCCCCACCGCCGCGCCGCTCGCCGCGTCCCCAGCCGCGCCGCTCGCGGCACCGCCCGCCGCGCCGCCCGCCGGCGACGGCGGCGACGCGGACGGCGAGCTCGGCCGCCAGCCCGCGCTGCTCGCGACGCTCACCTCCAACACGCATATTGGTAATAGTCTTCTATTAACAAACTCCTACTATTAAAACGACTGAATAGATCATTATGAAAACGCTTTCTACGTTCATAGCCCCACACTGGGGTTCCCTGTATCATGAGTGCCATAGACACATACAAACACGAGGACGCAAATACCTAGAATATAAATCTAAATTAATCATTTGAATGTCTGTCTGGCCGAGAGTTCAACACGTAACCCTCTGTGTGTCAGATCGGTAACCGCTGCGCCACGTGAATCGTTGAAGGATTGTACCTTGTAGGTGTAATATAAAAAAATGTTAAGTCACATTCCCATAAATGTTAATTTAAGCTAGCAATACACTAGCAAGCCGCCTTCTTGGCTGATCGGAATGAACTAATCGTAGAAAAGACGTCTTTGTGTTTAAATTGGAGGTTAGTTGACTTTAAAACGAAACCACCCGTTTCTGCAACAAATTCATCTTTGCGAATGCATTTTTCATTCAACGAACGAAATTCTTTCGCGTACAAAGCGCGCGTGCGCCCGTCGCGTCACGTCGCGTCACGTCGCGTCACGTCGCGGCGGCGCGCGGCGCGCTCCGAATCGATTCCCAACGTCACAGACGACGAGCGTAACCGCTCGAGGCCCCTTTCTAAACCTACAGTCCTATTGTGTTCACGCGTATACTGTGCTTACTTTATTATTAGCCCGAATGTTAATATGGTATATAACTAGGTCGAGAAACACTAAGAAACAGTTTTATGATCCATATAATGTCGGACGACGCCGCCGTCTACGTAGGTTTCTTTTTATAGCGGAGGTGTAACAAACCATTACCCGAAGTCGGCCATAGACGCGTTACTACCCCTGTGGGATGAGCTAGGACGCATCGTGCAAGTGTCTCTCACTAACCATATCCTTCAACCCAGCACACAGGGCCGTTTAACGCGGCTGTTATAAGACAGAAATAGGTACGGGAATGGGCTCCGGAGTCGAATCAGCCGAATTTGTTTGGAGAGTAACAAACGAGCGTGCAAGCCACCTGACGGTTTTTGGTCACTGCAACTCATGGACACACATTTAATCTTAAATAGGACCGAAGTCCTGTCTGAGGTCGTACATACATGCGTTACTAGTGACGATTAAGACGGTCGGCTCGCTGCAAGCGCATGCGGTTAATGGCGGTCGGTGAGGTCTTTACCATTATCGAACACGTGGTGTCGCGCGTGTGCCCACCGAGCGGCCGCGGCCCTGCGCAGTAACGGTCAGCGCCCGCCCGCAGCGCCGGCGCCGCGCGCGCCGCCCGAGCTGTTCGTGTGAGCGCCGCGGCCGAGCAGCTGCCCCGACACGCTGCACTCCTCTATAGTTATGATCAAGTACCGATTGTTTCGTGAACTGGCTCGCGTTCAGGCCCGAATCGCCAATGTATTGATCACAAGTATTTTATTTATGGTGCGCTAAGTGGACATACCATCGTGACAGCTTGGTTTATAGACATGGTATTCCGAATATAAACTATTTGCATGCTCGATTTTATATATTAGATTCATTTTTAATTCCGATTTTCTATCGCTTGGAGTGTACGCTGTAATCGGACACCTAGTGGTAGAAAAGTTTACACCGCTCCTTCATTATTCTTTAGAAACGTAGCATTCATACAGACGGTGACGTACCTTATGTAATATATAGGTCATCTACTGGTTTACTATAATACATATAATAACACAATTGGATATTATATGCAAAAAAAAATTTTTTTTACTTTCACAGCGACGAACATTTTGTAAAGTATTAAGTCCCTAATTTGTTGCCTTACATATGTTCTATATAGCGATATACACAACGCTACGAAGTAACGTTTTAAGCAGTCCCCACATGGAAGCTGTGACTCGTTCAAGTTGACCATCCGATTAGAACGAATCTCGTGTATCCTCAACCAGTACCCCGTCACGATCTGAAAAAACTTATTTAATATGAATACAGATCCTCGTCATTCCTTTAAGACTCGCCACTGGTAACGGGGGAAATCACGGAGCCACTGTTATCGGTCCGCGCTAAAGACGCTATTTTTACATTAGTCACAAAAATGTACTTTCGTCGTTCGGCAAGTTAGGTAAAGCTCGTTGTCGTAGAGTCTTTATTGCCTTTCCTGGCCGCGACGGCAGGCCGAGAGGCGAAGCGACACAGCGCCGTAGGGTGTGTATAGTGACGTATGTGTGTGTGCGCAGCGTCGGCGGCGCTGGCGCGCTACACGCCCAGCAAGACGCGCGCCGCCGCCTTCGAGCTGGGGCTGGCGCCCGCCGCGCCGCCGCCCGCCGCGCCGCCCGCCGCAGGTAACCGTCCCGCCATGTTATGACCTATTTTAAATGGGCCGACGCCCAAGGTGAAGACGCTATTTACTTACTTGAGGTGTTTACGCTTAGCCCTCGGACCCCGAGGCTACAGATCTATTCTGTATACAGTTAGAAATAATCCATATACATTATGGATAGAAATGACCATCGATACACGTTTGTAACGTCAATTAAGGAAATAAGGATAGAACACGCGCATTTATGTACACGACGTGCGTTACGAGTTATAATTCTTGGTGGTTAAAATTACAATGTATCATAATTATTGATTCATTTTGATTTATTATATTTAACAAATAACTCATCTGCGTAGAATATCTGATAGATGTCTGGACCCCTCCTGGTCCGACTCCGTGGTATTTTGTAACAGCAAAACGCCGCCTATGCTTGTGTAGCCCGTTAACTGCTTAGCGTTAAACAAAACGCTGCCGCGCTCTGGTTTAGAGATACGGTACAGGAGAGACGCTTACACGAGGCACCTCGACTTCATCCACGGAGGTTGCAATACATCTGCGGTCGGTGGTCACTTCAAGGTTGGCTACAGATGCCCGTAGGCAGCGGAAGACTGCATACTCGCTTACTCCTGTGCTTCAAAATAATCTCCCGTGCGCCCCGCGAACTGTGATCTTTGCACCTGTCGTTTTCATGTGACGTGCACATGTATAATTTCCTCTAATGAAGCATAACTTTAATTACCCTTCTCCTAACGATGCATAACCTTAAAAAGCAAAAGAAGCTCTAAACGAAAACTCTTTTTGATATATGTCGCACATGTGCACCCGCAGAGTGTGCGGCGGAGGCGGAGGCGGAGGCGGGCGCGGCGGCGGGCGACGCGCGGCCCTGCTCCGCGCACGCCGCGCGCTCCTGGAGCGAGGCGCGCACGCACGCCACCGACCTGCTGTTCTGAGCCGCCGCCGCCGACCGGACGCTCGCCGACCCGACCCGAACGATTCCACCCGAGGACGTCCCTGCGACGAGTCGACGTCGACTTCTACGATGAAACGCCCTTCCGTTATGATGATACCAAACTATGAGGAGGGAACGTTTCGAGCCGTCGACGGATCTGAGCTCGGCCGCCGCGCGGGCGGAACCTGACGTCGTTCCTGCGGTTACCTTTTTCAAGTCGAAATTTCGAAGTCGGTCAGTGAATGCGATATCCCGAATTATATATTTCTCATGCGAACTTCTCCCATGAAGTCGTTCAAAATATAATTATGAAATCTGTTTTAATAATTATGTAATATAAAGATGCTAAAAGAACAGTTTAAAAAAACTAAAAAAAATAGTTGCAAGTACAACTACTGACAGGTTTTAAAAACAAAATAAGAGATGGGCATCGTTCCTTCGACAACACGGAACATGACCCAATGATCATTTCGATTTCCGCACGATTGTCCGTGCATGTAGCACGGTTCAAAACGCATGCGCGCAATCGAGGGGGGAGGGGGAGGGGGAGGGTTGCGGGCGGCTCGTTGGACTATACGGTAAAATAATAACAGCATATGATGACTATCAATGAACACGGCACAGACGGTTCATTCTTTGCCTAAGATTATAAAATGTGAAGTTAATGTGGAATGGGATGCAGTGAGTGCATGGACCGAGTCGTATTTTAAAGAGATTTTAATTTCTGTAAACGAGTTAAGAACGACTTCTACTATTGCATGGTACTAGATATGGTGTTCTCAGTGTCTCGTCTGATACGTTCTTCTGCCGGAGAAGCGTAGACGAGTCTTTGTATGGATTTTATATGGACGGTATTATATTCTGAATCGCGTGCAAGGCGACATCGAGGCTCACCGTAGACTTATCGATCGCAGTAGGCGTGTTTTGCTCAATTACTATAATATGCTTTGCAACAGTTTCACCGAGTCATATATCATTAATGTACTTAATAATATTGTGTCTAACGAAGCTCGACTGACTAGCTGATAATGAACGTCTCGACATCTTTTTGAAGCATTTTACTCGAGGAGGTGGAGGTGGGGGAGGGGGAGTGGTGGGTCAGCGGCAGCGCGGCGCACACAGATATAGTTTGCGACCTATACCCGGTCGCCGGCCGCCCTAAAGATTGAAATTAATTGTGATTTACATCATTCCTAAAAATCATTCCTAAATTTTTTACACGATTTTGTCATTTTTATATGGATATACAAGTTTTAACGGACATGAAGTGAAGTGTACGTTTGAAGCGAACGTGAACACGCCGCAGCGCCTCGGGGGCGTGTTCACATCGGAAGTATCGTCTACCTTGTACAGTCCGCTCGCGACGGTTGCAAACGGAGAGGGCCGCGGTCGGTCCACGTTTCTTCTTTTCCGATGCAGTATTTATATAGTAAGTCGGTACGTAGCCGCCGCTCAGACTGTTCTAGTCCCTAATGCCTAGAATTAAGCGCCCACAGAGCGCCGGCGCGGCGCGCGTGCTTGTAGCGCTTCTGTCATACGCGATGCCTTCAGTTTCTTTACGAGTAGTGTGCGGTCATATAGTTTAATTTAGAGATTTCGAGACGCTCCCGGGGTGAACTGTATTCTTAGTGTTTTACGCGACCACGAGGCTGGTCGCGCCGCGCGGAGTCGTGACGCTTAGCGATCTGGATGGCACTTCGCGCACTTTAGCAATACCGTATGCCCGCTTATAGATTATGTAATTATGTATGAAGCGCTTGGCCGGTGTGTTCGTCTGAAGGAATTGTATACGAGAGGTAGTGGCTCGTGGTCGCCGGGACGGTCCCGAGGGGCTGGGGGCGCGGGGTCGCGGCATTTATCTTCTTGTAGGTACGGAGGCCGGCAGGCAGCTCGAGCGAGCGGTGGCGCAGCGGGGAACCGCGGCTCGTGTACGAGATTATAACCTAGTTACATGTGTTTCGTATATTTATTTTATGTGTAAAATAAGTAAATTGTATACGGAAAAAAAATGTTATAAAATCGTCGACTCATTACTGTCCCACTGCTGGGCGCGGGTCTCCTCGCACGATGAGAAGTCTTAATTTCGCATCCGCGTCCGCAGCAGTCCTCCGTACCATTTCTATTTCTTTCGTGGATTTTTTTATAAAAGCAGCTCTCTCAGCAGCACCTCAATATTTCGTGACCCCGAACGGTTTTTAAAAAAATGTTGATATTTTGTCAATCACACTGCACGGATGCGTCCCCGCTGCGGGCGGTCGCGGCCGCGGCACACTCCGCGCAGAGGGACGTGGAGGCCCGAGCTGCTTGCGGCTCTCCGTATTGCGTAGGCGGAGTGGGGGGAGGGGGAGGCGGTCGGGGCTTTAAGAGTGTCATATTATTTTTGTTCGTACGTAGCGCTGCGCTCATACACGCAGCATGCGGCCCCGGGTTCGTTATTTTATTATGTGTTTTTGAGTAGTATTTTCTGATGTAATACGAATTAAAGTTTTTGGTGCAAATAGGATACGTTAAATACTTTTATTTTAGAAAATACCCCTCACGTCAGCGCCGCGCCGCGCGCGTGCGGTCGCGGCGCGGGCGCGGCGCGGCCGACACTTGCCAATGCCTAGTTGTATCGTATCTTACGCGTATTATGACATTTATCGTAGGTTAATTATAGTTAAAGTATCGTAATGCGAAATAAGTATTTAAGTTTGTAACGTGCAGGATGCCGGCGCGCGAGTCGCCGCACGTCGCCCCGTGACGAGAAACAATACTGAATTGACGCCCTTACGGACGGTCGAGTGATTTAATTTAATAGCCGTCAAAATTTAACGATTTGGCTTATATTGTTTTAGCACGAGGACGTAATGGGAACACCGCGTACTCGTGGTGTTAAATAATAAAAACGATATATTTACTTACATTACCATGACAAAGTGAACGCCAACAGCGACCGTCCGGCGACTCGCGGCCGGCGGACAGCGCCAGCGTTAGAGTAGTGGAACCGGCTCCGCGCGATGTCCGCGCCGGTGGTACAAAGCGCGCGGCCGCCGCGCGCCCATTAAACGTACACACTATACATTTGTTTTATTTGCCACCCCTCCATCCTCCTTTATCACTTAAGATATTGTCGATACACATCGTCGTGCAGGTGTCTCGGTGCGGCTCGCGTGGACCGAAATTCCTGAGACGACAATCGCACTGCAGCCGAGTTTGATTCTACGGGTGACCTCTCTTAAAGTTTTACGAATCTCTTAAAATGTACCTACTCGTTAACAGCTTCGAGAGGAGCGCCGTCAGCGACGCCCGGCGCGGTCGTCAATAAGTCGTCTTGCCCATTGTTATCTTGTTGTGAATTGTGACCTATCAACTGACCCGTTGTGAGGCATTGTTGAGGTCACTTGGCATTGTACTGAAATCCTTCAGCGACTTCCTTAAGACCACTGCACCGTCGGCGAACCGAAAAATTGTGACGTTGAAGTTAAAACCCAGTCCTTTCTACTCCATAAACTCCAACACGTCTTCCATAACATAAAATCGCACTGTTCGACATCCCGCAGCAGTCCGATGATACGAGGTACTGTTGCCGTGTAATGCCATGTCGGGGGCGCGTGTAGCGTGGCACAGCGTACACATACTCCCAGGGGCGGCTTAACCTATAGTACAGGGTGTGCAATGCACACGGGCGCCGCCGTCTCAGGGGGCGCCGCGGCGCTCC
>DWKL01004493.1:0-10550 GCA_018249415.1 Phareas burnsi
GAAACGTCGAGAATCGAGGTAAATACTTCGATTAAAATATTACGCGATTAAGTCCCGTTTACAGTATAAAAATAGGATTAAATACAATTCGACTTACGTGAATACGGAGGGACAAAATGTCCTTTGAACTCATATGCCTAAAACCAATCGTTTTGATTTCTTATAGGGTGCTGAGAGCTCGCAACAGACGCAATAGCTATTACGGACCCCAACGCAAATTCATTTTCAATATTATTTAACACCAGGACTCCTTTTGTGTTCAATTCTATGTGCAATACATTATTAAAATTTTAGCAAGAACACATTGAACTTTCGACTCTATGCCTTTACCCATGAAAAAATAACAGTGGTTGACATGACGCCATCTTGTTTCGACGTAAGGGTGCGTTCGTAAAAGTTATTGACTCGAATTATTGAGTTATATTGAGTAGTTACTGTTACTCTTTAGAATTAAGTAGGCAACATTTCCATTGCCATTAGAGGGGCTAGTAATCGTTACGATGAATGTAATAATATTTTTCTACTGACAGGGCGCAGTTGGTTGTATAATTAATGGTTAAGTAGGTATGCATAGATACTTACATATATAATCATAATCATTTATAAATTGATTTGCTCAGAATAAGATACAAAAGTAGCAAGCGGTCATGGCCTGTGGTTTAGATTCTGGTCTCTCACGCTGGGTGTCCAAAGTTCGAACTCGCACGCACCTCTAATCGCTGGATGAGTTTGTGGCCCAGTTGGCTCGCCGTATGTACGCGTATGCCGGCCAGGGTCCGCTGGCTTATCTCAGGAGGATCGCGCCCCTCCACGATCGACCATCAGGCAGCAGACCGCTTCCGCGGGAGCTCCTTAACGGTGAAGGAAAACATCGTGAAGAAACCTACACACCTGAGCGTTCTTTGTAAAGTTCTCAAAAGTATGTGAACAATCCGCACTTTTTCAGCATGGTGTAATGTGGCCTAAGCTTTTTCATTATGATAGAAGACCCGTGCCCAGTAATAGGACATTAATGGGTTGATGATGATGATGATGATACAAAATGTTATATGATAGGTACCCACTTATAACTTAATTATAGAGTTGGAATAACACTATTTTATTATTTTGTGTATAGGTACCTGTATATATCATTATAATCGTCCTTATCTACATTTATTATGTAGGTACGTAGGTATATTTTAACTACTGAATATTAATCTTCAAAATTACATACCATTTTAGGAAAATATGCGTTCATTTTCATGTACTTCATGTTTCACATCTGTAAAATAGTGCAATGCTGGCATCGCACTAACGAAGTCAATTTTCCGCCGGCGTAATGAAGCTACGACCCGCACGCCGAATAAGAACACTTTCAAACTCTACACTTGGACTGTGAATCTGGATATGCATTATATATTTTTTTATGTTTAAAAAGTAGCAAACAAACATACAGGCCATCTGAATGTGGTCACTGTAGCCCATGGGCACCCACCTCAAACAGAATTGAAGGCCCTATCCAAGACTGTACTTAGATGTGTTACTTTTTCCGAGTGTAGGATGGTCGTTTTTATAAGTGTACCTGGCAACAACACCCCTCGAAACGAAACATAAAAATTGCTTCACGGACCATTATGAGGGCGGCGGTGATACCTTCCCGAACAAGTTACCACCTATTTGCATATTAAAACGTTGTCTCAACTGGTACTAAACAGACAAGATCTACATACAAAAACAACGGTCGCTAACGCTATAATACTTAATAACAATTAAGTTTTATTTCCTTATTATAATATATATAACTGTTATCTATAATGACAACAATACCTACTTACTTATGGCTATACAAGAATCTGAACAACGGATCAACTTCAATCTGTTTACAAGTGCATCAGCGATTAAAATAAGTTGAAATGTTGTGGCTGCAAGATGAACGAGATGTCGACGGTCAAGGGTTTATTTAAAAACAAATTAAGGCTCCGAGACAGGAGGCACTCAGGCCTCGTAATAACGACAAACGCAGAAAGGGCAAGTCATGTTGCCTAACGATGGGATAACGAGTGGCCAGTCGCCGTGTAACGTTTAAATTTGCTCACAACGCAAGGCAAAGGACTTTGTGACGCCTACGACAAAAGCAATGAGTAACCTCAGGTCCACACGTTGGCGCCACATGCAATTCGACGTTAAATTAACCTTTTTCAGAATTGCTTAAAGCTTCTTCATATTAAAGTTCAACTCAGATCAATGTAGTTGGAGTTTTATATTCGATATCGATAGCGTTATAGTTATATGTTAAGATGTATTTTTATTATTTTCTCAATAGCTTCACTCATCACGAGATAAGCTCGAAATATAGATATGACTTGTCCTTCATAATTACAAAACCTTTATAAAACGAATACGGTTGTACAACACGATAATAATTAAAAATACGCAGCTCACTAAGAAATAAGAATATAAGGTACTTACCCATATAGAAGAATAATATACATCTTAGAACAGTTTCTTCTCTCCACCGCAGTGACGCCGTAAGCACAATCCATGCAACTGGATTGAATATCGGCATTTAAAAAAATATATGTGCGTGGACTTATGTACACGCATTAAAAGTTATGCTTATATAAAGAGAGTTTTTTTATTATAAGATATTCTTATGGAAATAATAAAATAGTAAAATGACTATTTATTACATGACACAAATATTGTTTAAATAATTAAACTCTCAATTTGTACTTACTTACCGTAGTTTATGCAATCCAATACCGAAAACATACCAACAAACGTAAGTTCACTGGGATACTGTAATTTGCCTCTATTCTGTAATTTGTATGTGTACTGATTGACCTGCCGTGATATACCCAGTGGGCCCTGCGGAAGACCAGCACTGATTGACCCTGGTCTACCGGCATAATGCTGAGCGGAACCCGTTTTGTAATGATTACTGGGTACACTGTTAGCATAATGTATATCACGACCTCTTTTGTACTTTTATATTTATTATGAATAAATTAATTTTCTTTCTTTTCTTGTCTTCTGATAAACATTGAAAATAAAAATACGGTTTATAAAGTAATCAATAATATTACCGATTGTTAAATTTGAGAAATCGATAAATAAATATTTATTTTTTTATATAAGTAAAGTCAAATTTATTTAACAACTTAATACCAAAAAATGTTAAAATCTAATTCAATAATATGCAGTTTCAAACACTATTATATGTATTTAATAAACACATAAATAATTTTATTAGTATCGATACTGGACACATATTTGTAATGAATATGATATACAAATAATATACCTACAAGCGGATATGATACTGTCACAATTTTTTAATAAAATGCTAAAAGAAATATAACTTCAAAAACTCTTATCGTAAGTACCGGTTACCTAATAAAATTTATCAAAATTCTGCTTTATATTACTTTGCAATCTTAGATACCTAATATACTTAAGTTAAGGCAAAAAATATGGGAACAACCAGTTAAGTAATTAATTCGCTCCAATGTGTGGAAGCGTGATCAGGAGTTTATTTCAGTAGTCATTGCCTGATGGATGACGAGCTTATTCTCCCCGCAAGAATTTATTGATAGACCTAAAATTTATCTGTCATTATGGTGATTCATAATCCAAGACGTATTATAACCAGATATGAAGAATCAGAAAAATATTCGTTTTAAGTGGCATCTATCCCAATGGTGACCTGGAATGGTAAGGATTGCAGTGAATAGTAAGATTATGGAAATTAATTTATAGTGGAGTTGGCAAATGGAGAATACAGAACTCTACTGCGGAACGCTTTATAGTATCAGTGCCTGCGCTGGCATATTTTTGTTTGAATAAGGGTAAAGATTTAGTTCCAGTTTAATCAAAGAATTTAATGATTTGTAATATAAGATTGCAATGCACATTTTTTACATTGAATTTGGTTGCATTGTTTTTTTATGTGTAATTGTATGATAGGGGTATGATAAAACCAGAAAAGTTTTCATCAAAACTTACCTACCTTTAGCTATATTATGTAGTACGTACCTACAAGTATAACATGTTTACTTCCTGCATAAACTAATCATGTATATACATATTTCAGTAAAAGTTAATAAGTTAATAGTTTATATTATATTTTTCTTTTATATTCTTTGCCAAACCACATGTATTATATATAATTTTGTTTAAATAGGAAATGCAAAATCCAAACTGAAATGACAAATTGTCAAATTATTTGACACGCTGCCATTGACAGTTGATAGATGCAGTCCACATCCGTTTGGTTTAAATTTAATCGATCGAAGTTCGAACATCGAATAATAAAGACTGATAAGGTTGCGTTTACCACAAAAGATGACGTAAGCAGTGTGCCCGTATTACTACAATATATAGAGTGTATAATATTACTATTAAGTTATTTATTGATTCTAAATGAGTGCAAAGAGCCAAAAAGTGTTGCGAGTGGTGTCAGGGTGGCCTGCCGTGGAGCTGGTGCTGCAGTTTGTATTCGTAGGGCTGTGGCAATTACTTCAACTCGCAGTACGAAGGTTATGGAAAGGACATCGCAGGAAATGGACGAATAATATGCCGCCAGTCGAACTTACAATAGATTCTTCTATCGGCGTTCATTGCTACATAAAAATTATGGTATGCTTTCGTTGATGTTTATATTATTAATTCAATTTATTTTCATTACATTTATTTTCATTACACATTTTATACAATAAAATCTTATCTAGAAGTAGTTATAAAAAATACAAGTAGACGATAAATTATGCATAGTCTTAGACGGAATTTATATTAAAAAATTTCACTATTTTGTAAGTATTTACAACAAACACTGTAGACTATGTTCCAGATTTCCAGGAAAGACTATCAGCAATGTAACATTCTTGTATAAAAGTCAATATTTTGTATTATATTGTAAGCATGAAAGTGAAATTAATTCCAAGTATATTTTTTAGTAAATACATAATATCATACTCATGGAGAACTATCTATTTATTATTAGTTATAATTTTTTTGTTTTTATTTATGCATTATTTAAATTAATTAAAATATTTTAAATACATTGTTTCAAAATCATGTATCTATCACAAATATGTATTCATTAAAAAAAATTGTTGTCAGGGTGTAAAATACCACTATGTAGAAACTGGTCCAAAGACGGGACACCTGGTCCTAATACTCGGAGATGCACCAGATACTGGCAAGATGTGGGTACCATCTTGGTCATCCGTAATCCAAAAACTAGTTAACACTGGTCACCATGTAGTCACTCTTGATCTAAGAGGTACTGGTGGTAGTGAAGGTGGTAGCAGAAGTGATTTGTCACCACCTCAAGCAGTCGAGGAGCTGGCTGGTTTATTGGCTGCTCTGGGTGCATCTGATAATCGACCAGCTATTCTTATTGGTTTCGGAATTGGGGGTATGCTCACTTGGTAAGTATCTCCTCATGTATTCTTATGATGTATTTTTAGGTATAACATGAAAACATTTATAAAGAAGTCTATGAGTAAATAAGAATATGAATAACTTTTTATTTATGTTGGGTTGCAGTGGCCACGACATCGGTAAGAAAGTGTGGTCATCTTATGGAATAAAAAATAAATAAATAAAAGAAAAATATGAAAGGGGTCTAATATTGTAAATAATTATTCAAAGAAACTATATCACAAGAAGTAGGCAATAAAACAATACAATAAGCAATAGAAGCATAGAAGGCAAAGAGTTATCATAATGAAAGCATTAAAAAATTGAACTATATTTTTATAATAAATTTGAAATGTTTACTATTGACTATCTATTTCTAGTTTAAGCGACAATCCATCCATCCATCAGACTTTTAAAGTCCACTGCTGGACATAGGCACTTCCCTAATCGGCGCCACTTTAACCAGTCCTGTGCTTTCTGAATCCAATGGTTACCCATTCTCTTTTTTAAGTCATCAGTCCACCATATCGGGGGGATGACCCATGCTCCTTTTTCCTAAGGCACAATACCTGCCCTTAAATAGGCTTGTTAAGTTTTGGAACTTCTCAAGATTCTACTGTGGAGGACTCACTGCCATGTCATGTTCTGATTAAGGGTCCAATATGGCATAAATACAAATAGAAGGTGTTCCAACTTAGTCCGCAATTGCGGCAATCTGTAATCAACCTGAGACAGGACTCCTCTCGCATTTGGGGTAGGTTACAGATGTTCACAGACAGCAGTGCCCCATCAAATATAAATTAGACGGAATGCTTGTTTGATGTTTCCATTATATAACACATGAAAAGTTGAAAGATATGTAGCCTGACTACTATAATAATAATAACAAAAAAATTAAGCCTACATCACCGGGACCACGAATCAATTGATACCTCATTCATGCAAATTCAATGAGTAATTCAGGTGATATGGTAAAACATAACCCTTCCTTTTGGCTTCTCCATAGATGAATAGAAAAAACATTGTACAACTGGCTGGCTGTAGTATGTAAATTAATAAATTATTTTTCTGCAGGTACCTAGCACATTGCCAAGCTTCCCTGATCAATAAGTTTGTGGTGGTAGGGTCTCCACACCCTAATTTGTATTGGCAGTACCCACCAGCTGCCTTCTGCCATAGTGTGTTACATTTTATACAGGTTTGTATTTTATTGTAAAGACTTGCATGGCACAGCAGTAAACAATACCGGTCTGACTCGTAAAGTGTTTGGGTTCGATTCCCAGCCAGCTAGATATTTAAATGAGGAATTTAGATTTTTGTAAAGAGTTCCGGATATCTGGCCACACATATATTCAAATCATGAATTTAGAACGCTGTTCTGGGTCTGAGTATTTGTGTAATCGTTTTGTATGTTTATTTTTTTTATCTGAGAAGAATGGCAAACAAGCTTGCAGGCCATCTGTTTTTAAGGCAGCCTCAATACGCTGCCTTGAAAACAATAACCATAGAAAAACCCACATAATCTCAACCGGGATTGAAATCTAAGATCAAATGTAGATGTACTACTCCTGAAGACAAATGAGTTCCTCTCTGTAAGTGTACCCGGCAACCACATCTCTCCCATCGAAACACAATACTTCACGGTGGAGTATGAGGGCAGCGGTGGTAACTCCCCATGGTTCCAATGACACAAGGAATCCTAGTGAGGAAGTATGAGTATTCATGTACTGTGATGAAGAAGGTTCATTATAGTACATGTACATGACCGACACAACGTGTGGAACGAGCTCTTTAGAGGTGCTCTCAGAGCGATACCAAATGGGATTCTTCAAAAAAGGTGCAAACAGAGCTCCACTGGAAAACCGGTGATGCAACAGCGATTCCTCTGGTATTCCATTGCTCTTCAAAAACTATTTCCAAGACCTGTCTGCCTGTTTGATATATAAAATAAAATAATTTTATTTATTCGAGTAGGTATCTAATGTATACATAAAAGCTGTGACAGTGGCTACTGGCTAGTGATAACTTCGACCTTACTCCGGTGGTCCGGTATACATATATTTTTCGAAACGCACATAGCGTCTCAATCAAATAATTATTTGATTTTTTAAGTTAACTCGATTTCTTGATGTAATCGTGAAGGAAAATTTTGTGGGGAACCTACATAACTTAAAGTTCTCCAATCTCGAATGCCTGAGAGTTCTTCGTAAAAATTCTCCAAAATGTGTGAAGTCTACTAATGCACATTTGGTTAGCGACGTAAATTATTCTCATTGTGAGAAGAAACTTTTGTCTAATAGAGGTTCTAAGTCGTGGTAATGAGTCGATTTTGATGTTAACAATGATGATCTCCAGTGGCCACTCATTCCTGAACGCTGGCTAGCGGAGAGCGAAGCGGCGGCCGGCAACGGCTGGGCTAGTTCTCGAGCTCGTGATTGGAGCGGCGCTCTCAACTATGTCAGAGGTATTTTTGACCAATTTTACAACATTTTTTTATATATGGACACACGAACGCACATACACACAGGCACACACCATATGATTATAGTTCGCAAGTTCCTAAATGTGATTTTTTTTTTAATAAATAAATGTATTCTTAAATGACAAACTGACAATATAATACAAACTTTTATTTAAGACAAATAAATAAATATATGTATACAGAGTAGTATCGTCAAAGATACAGTAATACTGTCCAACTGGCAGTAGACATTACAGCTGTCCTCCTTACATGCCATTTCATTCCAGGTGCGGCTTGGTGGCAGATTCATCCAGAACACAAGGTCCATGCCCGAGGGCTGTTGATAGGGTCCCGGGACAGTGCCGCCCAGCTTGTGGCGAGCGCGCAGCACTGTGCGAGCCCCGCCCTGCGACTGGTCACCAAGCCAGAGCCCGGGGATGCTGAACTACAAGCACTCATTTTGGATTATTTAGTTGGTAAGTATTATTATTATTTTTTCGTAAGGTTCTCATTAGTATGTGAAGTCTACCAATCCGTAATTGGCCAGCGTGGCGGACAAACCTAACTCTACTTATTCTGAGAGGAGACCGGTGGCCTGCAGTGGGGCATTAATGGATCAATGATGATTATAATTAAATTAAGTCTGTCATCTATCAGGTAAAGAGAAGCCAGCGGCCGTTGAAGAAGTAGCGCCCCGCGCCGGCCTCATGGGGAGAGTCCTGGGCGCCGTGGCCGATCGTGGCCGAGGGCTCACGCGGCTTGCCCTGCCCGCGCACGCGTAGCATGTATACATATTCACATTCGTGCATGGAAGTTTAGCCACAAGTGACGTGTGATGCTGAAGTTTTAGGCAGTGTTCAATAGTGAAAATGTTTAGTGTTGTGCCATGCTTGCGTGTACATAGCATGTATGCATGCAAATTTTGTAGCAAGTGCAATTTGTATTGTTCAATGAACTGTGCCTTATAGTGAAAACCAACGGTAGGTATGTATTAGTGTAAGTAGCCAACGAGTGCCACAGCTAATATGTCCATAACACAGACACTGGAGAACAATACGAAAAGAATAAATTGAAAGGCAATAGTTCTTGAGTGTATGAAGACACCGACAGGTAAATGTAAGGAACAACAGTACCGGCCAACCGCTGTCTGAGCTAAATGTGTACATTCCTGATATGTACCTAATATTTTTATATTATTTATGTAATTTGTCGCATGAACATTATTCTATGCGTTAACTTTGGCAGCAGCAATGTTTTCATTATAATCATAAGACTTTAGTTTACTGCGCATGTACAGAAAAATACTAAATAGACTCCTAACGTATTACTTATTATCTGATACTACTCAGTAAATGAAGGCTGTAATAAGCCACGCCTATGTTAATAGATAGTTAATGTTTGTAGATTGGTAACGATTTTTATACACCGCGAGGTTTAACACATTGACTGCGGCGCTAGTATTCGAAACGATCCACCCGTGCGGCGCGTAACGCTACAGGCGTGTTCCAGTGCGGCGACACACCGTATGCGTGCGAGCCGCACGGGTGGCGTGGGCAGTAGAATACGACAGACGTGTTTGCCGCAGTCAATGTGTTAATGCATTTTATTCGCGTAAGTCATGGGCTTTTTATGTTAGATGAGTTGAAAACGAGCCTATGAGCCATTTGATGTTAAGTGGTCACTGCAGCTCGTGGACATTCGCATCCGAGGCAGTACATAGTGCGTTACTTCTCTTGACTAAGATAGTCGCTACGCTTGCAAGTGTACTGGACAACGCAAACTCCAACCGAAAGAAAATTGCTTCACAACGGCTTATGAGGGAGGCGGTGGTAAATCCTCTGTTAAGCTATAGTTGTACCATCTATGGGGCGCGCTTCAAACAACAATTATTATTTATTACGAAACTATTTGCTCATCTGGTTTTATAGAGAGAAAAAAAATCTCACTGTAACTGCATCATGGACCTACCGTTTGAACACAATGATCCACCTCATTTGTTTCTGTATACGTACATTTTTATACATTATGTAATATATGGAATTATTATATTGTTCTTTTACCATGAAAAGTTTAAAGCAACCAGATAGGGTAGTTTAAATATACATCGAATGCATATTTCATGTTTGTTAAAAATAAATTTATTTTACATTCTTCTTTATTCATTCTGTGTTATTTTTTACGATGCGATATGAACGATTAAGTTGTACTGGTTAGGTTAAAAATCAAAGGTCGCAGCGTGATATGGTGATGTGAAGCCGATGCGGGATCAAAGTTGTTGCATGCACGTAAAAGTACGTAAAATTGATTTATATTTGCACTGATAGCGGTTATTGCAAGCTGTACTTCAGATAACCGGTGGAATCATTGCAAAGTATATGTTAGTTACTTTCGCAATAATAAGTTATAGTTATTAATTTAAATTATTTATCGACATCGAATTTTATGAATTAAAAATTAATTAATTAATAAATAAGGCGCCAGCATTTTTCTTATTTTATTGCTTGAGGTTTTTTACTGCACTAAATGCTCTGTCATGGAATTATTTCATTATGCACAAGTGGCCTTCCTTGCCTGCCCCATGTTGCCTCATTGCCCATATATGTTAATGTAATATTTATGAATACATACCAAAATAAAATTTATTAAAATTATTAATTTTAATTATTTTAATTTTAATAAAATA
>DWKL01004494.1:0-10550 GCA_018249415.1 Phareas burnsi
TTAGATTAACAAGTCGTTTTTTTATGATATAAAATTCCCAGTGGACAATTATCGATGTTCACAAACATAAAGTCAAGTAAATGTAAAGACAGTGCGTTTACTGCGTCAGGTAAACGTTATCGTATATTCGCAAATATCTATTGTTATCCATGCTAGACATACGTAAGAATGTAGCCAATCTGGTCGTGTCACTCTAGAGACATACGATCGAGATATTGCATTTTAATGTATCAACTACTTTACAGCGGCACCGTAAACAACAATGTTACGTCGCGTGCAGTTTATTTTTCATAACACTCAGTACAATGTACTGAAGGGTATGCGTATTGCTACTAGCGGCTGCGTGGGTGTTTTTGGTTGTTTAAAACTAAGCCTTGCGTTGTGGCGATAAGTGACGTAGCGATAGATGTAGTAAAGTGGCCGCCGTGGCCGCTCGGCGTCGATATGTGAGAACGGGGGGAGGGCACGTGTGAGGTTGACGATCTGCTCGCGAGAACGCCGAACGCGCACCTCGGGGATGACACGGGACGAAATCTTTGTTCAAACCACACATACACAAGAGTTTTATTAAGAGACATTTCTTAATAAAACAATTCTGTATGTATGGTTTGAATCTATATTAACACCGTGATAGATCAGGACGAATAGTTATTCGTTACTCATTATTACTACATTTAACTTAGTAAAGTTAATTTTTATGTATTCCATAGTCTTGCCTATGCACTGTTGTATTCGATTAATACATTTTTGTAATACCTAAAGGTTTAATGATGGTAGAACTCTTTGTGGTTCAATTACGAAGGCACCACCGCCACACCTATACCTATCTAATAATAACAGTTACACGCAAATTCCTTATAATTACAGTGTCAAAGGGTTTTTTTTATGTGAGAAAATTAGCAAACGAACGATTAAGTTCGTTGCCTTGCTGTAAGTGTACATGACAACCGCATGGTTTATAGGCGGATTGCGAGGGCGACGGGGGTACCTCCACGGACGAACTATAGTTCTATTGCCTATTGTAGCATAGAAGTAGCAACCGAGCATGTAGTGCATCCGACGATAAGTGGTAACTGCTGCTCGTGGATATCCGTTATTAACCTCAACTGAAATAGGATTGGTGACCTACCTGAGGTCAGCCACAGACGCGTTACTACCGCTAAGGACCAAGTTGGAACGGCTTTTGTTCTTTCTGCCTTACCACACCAGTCAAAGCAAAATACAGCAGCGTTTAACACTACTGTTATAAAAAAGTTAGGTGTGCCAGTGGTCCTTCTGGAGGCGAACTACAAAGAGTTCCACCACCACTACAAGCAACACGCACACCACCACATCCACGAACACCGCCACCACTACGACCACGAACACCGCCACCACCACGATCACGAACACCACAACCACCACGAACATCACCACGGCGGACACCACCACCACCACCACCACGAACGCCACCAACACCATCTTTCAATGACGACGTTACTGTTGCAGCGAGCGGATGCGACACGTACTCGGTGTCGCAATCACAGAGCATCAACTTCTCACCGGCGATGCGCGCGCGGCCTACCGGGCCAGCGCAACAGCCCGCGCCGGGGCCCGGGCCGCCTTTAGGTAACAGGATCATCTTTATCATAACACACGTACATTATATATTTTTTTTATGAAAGAGGAGTAGCGAACGAGCTTACAGGCAACTTGATGTTAAGTGGTCACTGCAGCCCACGGACATTTAAACCTCGAACAATACTGAAGTTCTATCTGAAGTGGTTGTGCGTGGACAGGTAGGACTCTTACTTCTGAGGACTAAGATGGTCGCTTTGCTTTTACGTGAACAGTGGAGTATGAGGGCAGCGGAGTAGCCCTTCACTTACTAACAAATGGACGTAGCGTCTATGCCCAGAAACGTCCGAGGTAAAAGAGCAATAAAATTTCGATTAACAATGATATGTCATTTGTTAAGTAAGAAACATAATCGGAAGTTAAAATTATGATATTATATTTCTGTTTTAATTTGTTTAGTTATAATTGTCACATAATTTTATGTTACTTGTTTTATTTCCTAGGACGTATAATTTTATTTAAATTGATTTATTCATAAATATTTGTACGATTTTCGATAATTTTTGAAATTTCAATGTAGTAATGCTTTAATTGTAATCAAATTGTCTAATAGTTGCGATGCAAATCATCCTAGAATTTTCCGATCTACGAAAATATAGTTACGCTTTCTTCCGAAAAAAAATTTCAAGTGTTATTATAATTAGTCAGTTATCAATTTAGACACGTCATCTGATAAATATGACTTTTTTTATTTAATATGTTGTTTAATGCACAAAAATCAATTAATATCGGTCATAGTTATTTTATGGCGTAAAAATTCTAAAGGTGTTATTTATTTCGAACTTTCTATCATTCTATCATTTTGAATTCTTTCGAAATTTTGCCAGAATATTAATAGGCTGTAGTGATTAACTGTAGTAATTAAACTTAACATCAACATACAAGAATTAATTAAGAAAATTTGATTGCACAATGAGACCCAGTTCGTTTCGATATGTATATCATTATGCATTAATTGTGAAATAAAAAGACCTAAGAAAAAAAAATATTTTATAGATCAAGAATAAATCAACTAACTTGAATGATTTCTTACAAAATTACAAATAATAGTAGGTATGTTCGCAATTTTATTTTGGGTTATCGTTTATTTTAAGTATTCTAATTATTGTTCCGATGTTCTAATCGGTAATGGTATAAGGTTGCGTATATGAAAAGATTATTACACGATTTTCTGGTATAAAGGAAAATTTCCCAAAGTAACGCAAGTGATAATCATATTATGACGTAATATTTGGCAGTATTGATTCTTGTACGCAAGCCAATTATTGTAATAGATATTATAATTTGGACAGTAGTTTCGAAATAGTGATGATATCAGAATGTAGTTACGATTTAACAGGTGCTCGCAACAATCAGCGGCTATCCGTTGCTAACTGCTAGCACCCGTTACGCCAAGGGTATAATTAGTGAAAAATGCGCTCAATACGTATATTTTATTAGGGTAGCAATTTTTGTAAAACCCCAGTATTATCTATATCATATACCTACCTACTTAGATTGAGTACCTTTTTTTAATCTTTTCCTTGTAAATAAAGCCTTCGACTTTGGAATTAGGTAATGTGCATTAGAAAAGTTATTATTGCTGTTGCATATAGTAAAAAAAATCGTATTATCCCGATAACAATAGATTTTTTTTTTTCCCTATATCGTTAATCTTACGCATTCACTTTTATACACATATACTAATATCGTAAATGTAACTTCCAGGTGTGGCGGCCGCGGGCATATCGCGGGAGCAGCAGGCGAAGATGCTGCAACAACAACAACAGCAGATGCTGCGCGCGCAACAACAGCAGATGCGGCCGCCGCCGCCGGAGTACAAGCCGCGGTTTGTGGGCGCCGCCGGCGGGCCGCGCCGCGCCGCCGCCGCACCGCCGCGCGCCTTCGCGCCGCACGCGCGTCCCTACTCGCCCGAGTGGCGACACGTGCTGATGCAGCAGCAAGCCGCGCGCCAGCAGTTTCCGCACCACCACCAGGGTGAGCCGCCATGTCACACGTCACTTCCTCTTTGTAATGATCCAATTCGGACAATATGTGTGTGTCGCGTATTTTTTTTTTGTTTTATAGAATTGGCAGAATTGGGATAGTATTGTCAAGGATTAAGGCAGTTTATTTACATAATTTGTTCAAAATTTGTGGTGATAAGCCACGTATTTTAACAATCAAACACTAGTGGCGACCACGTGTAGACGCAAGAAGCACAGGTAGACAGTAAACTGCGGGAAACCGCTATATTCTAAAGGCGGAGTGGATCGGTTGTAGTGGCGGTTATTAAGGGAGACCTACATCCACCAGTGCACCTCAAAACTCACAACAGGGAATATAAATGATTACCCTGTGACATAAACCTATGACACAATAACACAATTGTTTTATAAACGTAGGATATATTAACACTTTGACTGCGGCGACTAATATTCGAAACAATCCACCCGTGCGGCGCGCAACACAATAGGCGTGTTCCAGTACAGCGGCACACACCGCACACAGCGCACAGTAAAGCACGACACACGAGTGTGTTTGCCGCAGTCAAAGTGTCAATGCTCACAAGGAACACTATCTAAAAATATGTCAATAAATAGACAATAATTCGTTGTAATGTTTTTGTTACGGTGTTTCGATCGGCAGGTTTCGGAATGGGTGGTATCGGCAGCATGGGCGGCGTGGGCGGCGGCATGGGCCAGCAGCAACAGCTGCAGCTCCAACAGGCGCGCCTGCAGCAACATCAGCTAATGCAGCATCAACAGCAAAGGTAAGTGTTACATAATCTTGTTCGCAATAGACTCAGGGCGTCCATGTTAGATATAACCAATTAAACTTGTTTCAAGGAGTTGTGCGACATAATATTGTTTTACTACAAAGGCATCGAATTGATGCCTTTTCACACCCGTGTGATTATATGCCCGCGTTGCACTGGATTTAGCTTATTCGTGTAACAATATCGCAGTGTTTGTCAAAACCTTTGGCGTATGCCTAAATGTGACCAACTCGCATTCAACAAATAGAATGCAAGAGGAGATAAGCTCGATCATGACAAAGATGTTTGTTTATATTTGTAATGAGCGCAGGAGCAATGTACGACTTATCATCATCTGCAGCTTAGTTTTACTTAAATGTATCATATAATTTACCAATCCATATTTTAGGTACATACTTCGTAAATAGGATAAATATAAATTTGAATTCTAAAAATTTGAGTACTATTTAGTGTATAGTCTATTATAGAGTATTAATTAAGTGCGCTCATTGCCTTCCCAAGTATGTTTTTGGATTAATTTATGCGAGTTTTAAAAAGTCCAGAATACTCGTAGACGAAAACACGTATTTGCTATAAACCTTATTTGTTATGTGCAATAAATATACAAATACACTCGCTACACGAGGCTCGTATTGGTCAATAGTATAACACGCACGGTAAGTGAAGACCTACCATTGGATGCTTTCTAAAATGAACAACAAAAAATTCATAAGTGTACTAGTATCTATTGGTTTGGACAATCCTTGATAACGATAACTCTCCCCACCCAGTTCCTTCCCTAATAATGAAAACTATAATATGTAAGTTACTTCTTCACTGTTATAATAGATGACAGGACCGGACCCTGATGAAATCAAATCCTTTTAAACACATTGATTGCGGCAAACACAGCTGTCGTGTTCTACTGTTCGCGCCACCCGTGCGGCTCGCACGCATACGGTGCCGCCGCACTGGAACGCGCTTGTAACGTTACGCGCCGCGCGGATGGATTGTTTGGAATATTAGCGCCGCAGTCTATGTAAATCAGTAACTACATTTTACTACTACTCACTATATACTGAAAATTTAATTCCTGTCAATAAATATTTTCAAAAAGATCAGTATTTTAGTAGTGGGACTGGAGTAGGGCAATGAAGTGCGGGTAAAGACATGAGCGGAAGCTCGTTATTAATTTTAATGGATATTATCATATTCCGAACGTTGTTTTTCCGCTCTGACCTTTCTGTTCACCTTGTTGACGCGCGTTTAACTATTTACTCATTTATTGTACGTATTTATTTCTAGGGCATCAAACCAACAACAGCCTCCAATGCCACATCTGATTATGCAACAAAACCAGATGATGAGTGTACAAGGACAGGTATTTACAATCATTACCTTAATTAGCTTTAAGTCTAGTTTCGTTGTCGGAATTAAAGTATATTTTTAAACCATAAATGTGTCTTGCCATAGTACAACAGCATGGAAATTTTAACAAATTACGAATTTTGATTCTGAATAAAGTTGTCATTTAAATTCCTATAAATTTTCAGTTCAAGTATTTGAGGATACTAAATAACGATACAATGACGATTACAATCCTCAAGTATGGAAAATATAAGTCCAATCATTTGGCCGCTAGAATACCAAATTTGAAGGTAGAATACTTTGTAGCCGGCTTCGGAGGCTCTACCGCCACACATATTTCAACCCTATAACGGCGATATTCAACGCTGCTGTGTTCTGATTTGAAGGGTGTGGTAAGGGAGATATACTTACTCGAGGCGATCCAACGTAGTCTTCAGAGGTAGCAACGCATTTGTGGCTGATTACAAATAGAAGTAGTACTACTTAGTGTCGATTACAGATGTACAAGAGCGACAGTAACCAGTTACCATCAGGTCGGCCGCTTCATTGGTACTAGCTGCAATAAAAAACATTCTTCATTAATATTTTAGTACTTATTGATTAAACATGGTTATTAAACGGGTACTGGAGTGCGGTCTGTACTCATTTACAACCATCCTGATGGAGACATTTTATATCATGCATATTCATTATATATTTATACTTGAATATACTAATTATGTAATATTAATAATACAATAAACCTAAACATATAATAATACTAATGAAATAGAAACATTTTATTGATTGAGTATTTCATAAATTCCAGATGCCAAATATTCACATGAGTCAGTCACAGAGCATGTCGATGCAGCAGAGCATGGGCGGCATGGGCGGGGCGCACCAAGGCAGCCCGATGCAGGGCGGGCCCATGCAAGGGCAGGGCCCGATGCACGCGCAGAACATGCAGCAGCAGCAGGGCGGCGTGCTGGCGCAGGGCGCGGGCGGCGGCGCGCAGCACGCGTTCCCCTCCCTGCACAACACATCTTCCTTCACGGGACAAACCGCAGATTTCAACCTGGACTTCCTCGACAACATGCCTTCCACAGACGTAAGCAATCTCACCGCACAGGAGCTACTCAATTCTCTGGACAACTCGTTTTTAAATGATATCCTATAAAGGTTTAAATGAAAATTTACATGTTTTGCTAATGTATAATACTGTAAACTCTGACCAATGTTAAACAAACAATGACCAAAGTTATTGAGCATGAATTTAACAGCAGAATTTAATGCGATTAAGGAGATGTTTAAAAAATTACAAGTCTTCGACGTTTTTAATACTTTCTGATGTTGTTTTATGTACTATTTATTGAGGAAATATCCATTTCATAATATTTATAGTTTTACAATCGTTAGTAATTTTCTTGTAAAAAGTATGTTAAGATGATCGTTTAGAACTTTTGAAATAGAATCAATAGATACTGGATGCTTACACGACTCGTCTCTCTGAGGCGTTCGTTTTCCGATTTTGTTGCAGAGTAACTGTTTATATTTTATACTATATTTATTTATTTCAGATATTTTTATAAGAGATTTAAAAATAGCACAAAAGACATTTGTACGATTTTATTTATTTATGAATGAATGAGTTTATTTATGAAAATGAAATAAAACGAATCGGGGCAATACATCTGTAGCTGGCTTATATTATTACATGTTTGTATCATAAAGTGTAATGTTGCTATGTAGTAATTTATTCCTTCCTTATGGTCCTCCACTGATACCTTACTGATAATCTTACGAGCTCTCTTTAATAACCGAGACGATTGACCGCCGACCGGACGTGTAAAGCGCGGCCCGGCCGAGCTCCGGGATTATTAGTGAGGTTCACCTATCCGCCTGGGAATGGCCCAATCTATTTTTAATAATAGTGCAAATGTAAATTTTTATTAGTTAGGTATAAATAAGATCATTCCTGTACCTAAGATGTAATTAGTAGTTTATACTGTGATGTCGGTCTCAATGGTCAATAGTTAATATAGTATCAATTATTATAAATAGATTATTGTTATTGTTAAGGATCTCATGTATCATTTAGGTCGGGGTTTGTGGGATTCTGGAATATCAGGATGATGGTTTTATGCTTTCGTTGCGTCGGTGATGAAGCAGGTGTCGATACCCTCGCGACGTACGCGTATCGTTATAGGCATTGAATTTGCTTTTCTTCTATGCAGCCGTTGTCATATTCGAAAAGCATGTTTGTGGTTATAAATTTAATTTAAATATTTATCATTCATGACTTGCGGAGATACAATAGAAATAAAGATATAGCTCTCTGTTATACGATGTATATAACCAAATGTGAACGATAGAAACATTCCAGAGCCATTGTTAATGATGTTTTTAACTTTAGGACCAATTTTTGAATGTTCTTTTGAAAATAATATTGCATATTGAAACATGTCTTTTATTTAAAAATCTGTATAAAAATTATAAAACTACATATTAATCTCAGACGATACAATCCGTATTGACGTACAATTTGGAATAAGAAAGGAGTAAACACTTTAGAGAGATAAGGCACGGTGTCGAACTAAATAACCTATATTAACATGCTTTATTATTATTTAACACAACCATCCGATCCATTATTTAACACAACACATGCTAATTTTGAACGCTAGAAGCTAGGTAATTACAAAGTAATTTATAATACTTATAAAAAATAGAAAAGTTCTTTAAAATACAATCCTTTACATAATGTTCACCACATGATAGAATCTGCCTCATGCTTATACAAATAATCGGAAAACGTTTCCAATTTTCTCTCTAAAGAATTTATCTCCACGGCTAATTCTCATATCATATCATTAGGTTTTCCTTGGAAAATCGTCGGATTTCGCACTCGCGGGCTGTAGAAGTTGTTGGGCTGGATGTACCTCGCCGTTATGGGTTCGTCGTGGGTGCCAGACGTTCTGTGCCCGTATATATTCTCATTCGCCTTTACATCTGAAGATTTCATCATGAGCGAGTGTATGTTCTGCCGTCTCCTTTTAATTCGCATGCAGGAGAACACCGTGCTGAACAAAATACCGAGTTTGAACACAGCCAACACGAACAGCGCCAACATGAATATCATGTACTGCTGTTGGTACCAGTCATCGAGCTTGCTCAAGCAACCCTGCGAATGACAAAAAATATGCATTAACATTTTATTCGATGCAAGTTTAAAATTTAAGAAACACGTTGACTGCGGCGACTAATATTCGAAATGATCCATCCGTGCGGCGCGCAACACAACACGTGTTTCAGTATGGCGGCATGCACCGTATGTGTGCGAGCCGCACGGGTGGCTCGGGCAGTAAAACACGATAAGTGCGTTTGCCGCAGTCAATGTGAAATAACTACTATTTTCTATTCATATCCCAGTTATAGATTTTTTTGTCTGTTTCCTTTTAAATTATCGAAATGATTGAACCTATTTTGACGGAATTTCTACGTAATGGTAGAAGATTGTCGAATATTGCACAAAAAAATGAAAAATTGCTCGCGGGTGCAAGTGGGCATTTCGGATAGCGGCGAGCGAACGCTCGTACAAAAATCAAAGTACCTAACACATTTGTTGGTTAATATTGTGGTTAGGTTTCAGTATCTCCCTCTATATATCCGGGATTCGAATCCTAAGCACGCATATCTGATTTGTCAACCATCACGGAGAAACCTAAATATCTAAGCGGTCTCCATGAAGTTCTCAAAGGTGTGCGAAGTCTATCAATTCGCACTCAGCCATCGTGGTGGATCAGTTTAACTTACTTACCTTACTGAGAGAAGACCCGTACCCTGTAATGGACAATAATGGGCGCTAAAGATTGAAGTTGCCTGTAAGGGATGAATCTTTTTTTTGCAAAATTGTTGATTTGTAGTAGTATCGAACTAACAGAAGCATGTCGGGAATTGGGGTCCAGCTGGATCTCCTGGCAGCGCGATTGGTTGAGCGGCAAGGGGCTAAGGTAGGAGGCGTCTGGCTCCTGCACGCAGCAGCTGAGCGGCACGGCCATGCCGCGCGGGCCCAGCCGCCGCAGCTGCCATATCGACATGTCGTAGTTGCGCGCGGACGTCATGCCGCAACATTTTAACTGGAACATTGTCAACCATATCACATCACAATACAAAACACTTTATTGTACACAAAAAAAAAAAAGAAACTTGCTTGCAAAAATGCAAGGACAGTAAAGGCCCACTACTAAAGTTACCTCTGTCTATTTACAAGGTTGGCACTGGTATAGTTCCTTGGTTTTAGATTTTTTAAAGGTTTTAATATTTACCTACAATTCATCGAACTTTCGTGCAGTGGACGCCTAGATAGTATTCTTGTAGTAAAGTGGTGACCGCTGAAAGAGCTCATAGACAAATGTCCAAAACCCTGGTGAATAATGAAGCTAAATTCTACCTATTATATCTGCTAAAAATTCTGGCGTGGACACCAGATCTTGCCTAGTTGCGCCAACGAAGATTATCGTTTCCACTCACGTCAGTTTGGGCCAAATCCACGGCTGCGGTGAAGTCCTCGTACTCGGGCACGGCGTAGTAGGCTTGCAGCGCGCCCGTCGCACCACCGCGCGCGCTGCGCAGCCCCAGCTCCATGCAGCGCGGCCACACCGCCGCCACCACGCCTCCCGCGCACTCGCACAGCAGGAGCGACAGCACGCTGACAAAATACTAGGAACACACCGACGCATGGACGGCTATAAAGCTATTTTTGTTATGTGAGAAGAGTAGTAACACAGCGTGCCACATAATTTTAAACAGAACTGAACTCCCATCTAAGGTCGTGCATATCTACGTA
>DWKL01004495.1:0-10549 GCA_018249415.1 Phareas burnsi
ACCATTTTTTTATCTTGTATTACAACTTATCTTGTATTATGAATAGGTCTTTTTTTACAACACAGCTTCTGTTACAAGACAAATGGGTGTAACGACAGTGCCCCCAGTCGAACCACGATTGCTTCTACCACACTCGTTGATTATCCATACATGCCGGTCATGACATTCGTAAAATGAACCACATATTCAAAGACGACATACAATGCAAGGAAACCGTTAATAAATAATAAATATGATAGTCCTTCCAGAGGTTTACTTTTAAGACTATCGCTCCTTGTATACCTTTGAGATTTATAAAAAGATTTTATATAAAAAAGTATCTCACAATAACAAATCGAAGAAAACGCATACGATACGTAAATAACTGAAACGAAATATAACATCTCTAACATAAAATAAAATTAAAGAGTCTGACGATTATTTCTAAATAACTGACATTGTGGTAGAGCGAGTTCGACTGGGAAGGCAGCATCGCCGCTCTCACAATCTGCTGAGAAGCATTTCAAGTGTTCCGGTTGAAAAGATGTAGTTATCGGGTACACTTACAAGCGAGGCGACTATCTTAGTCCTCAGGATATACATAATGATGCATCTACGTACGTGACATTACCTCCAGTAACCCTTAAGTGGTGACACTGGAGTGTCTATGGATTGCAGTTACCACCTGACATCAGATAGCCTGCACGTTGGTTTGCTACTTATCAAAAACAACAAAAATCTTAGTTCTAATGCTTGCTTGCAGGAAGCATAAACAAAAAGCGCATGTAGGACGCGCACGCACAGTAAAGGCACCCATAGACAGGATGAACGTGAACGGTTAAAATTCAAAGTTAATAATAAGTAGAATAAAATATTAACGCAAGCACAATATGAACTAGCAGCAGAATTAAGTTTGTATTTCATAATATTTCTCAAAAACACAGTGAAAAACAATATTATTTCTGCGATCGCTAAACTTACAATAGATTGCTTACTTACAACTAAATGAAATATATTAACTATAGAACTTATTGAAACCGATTTAGCTTTTTTAAACTTTTACCTTTTTTTCAGTACTTTTGACCCCATAGTCTAAAAAGATTCCATTTTGTAAGTTCATAGTTCAGCAATTTTTTTTGGTTTGGTTTGAATAAAAATCATTTTGAAACTTCTATATATAATTTTAAAAACCTAATCAAAAATTTTAATAACTAGTTTCTTCGTAGTGTATACATTAAATAGCAGTTCGGAAAACAAACGGGTCCCTTTTATATTTTCATAAAATGGGAGTAGTGCCACGTGACTATGGGCATAGCCCGATCGTAACTATTCATTTATAATATAAATATAATTTTAACATGCTTAACACATTGTCTGCGGCGCTAATATTTAAAACAATCCACCCGTGCGGCGCGCAACACAACAGTCGCGTTCCAGTATGGCGGCACACACCGTATGCGTGCGAGCCGCACAGCGGTAGCGCGGACAGTAAAACACGACAGGTATATTTGCCACAGTCAATGTGTTAACATAGGATTCTTGAAAGTGAATATTCTATACAATTCGAATTCCATTTTGTCCTTAAAGGTATGGAACCCTAGAACGTCATTGTCTTCATCATCATCATCAATCCGTTGATGTCCAATTGCTGGGTACGGGTCTCAGAATAAGAAGGGTCAGGCCATAGTCCACCAAACTGGCCAAGTGTTGATTGGTAAACTTCTCAACACCTTTAAGAACATTACAGATAATTCTCAGGTATGCAGGTTGGCTTAAAATGTTTTCCTTCACCGTTAAAGAAAGTGATAATTAATTTTTTATACGCACGAAACTTTGAAAAATCTGAGGTACCTGCGGGTCCGAACCCTAGACAGTCAGTATGAGTGGTCGAAATCTTAAGCACAAGAATATCAGTTTAACCCTAGAACAGTCAACGAAATACAGAAAGAAGTACATACAAATTTGTAAACATCAACAAAATTTGTATTCTTGTCCAAATTGCTAAAACATATTATCTCAAAGTATAGTTTAACCTGCTAGTTTTGCACGGTCGATTGATATCAACGTTTAATTATACCGTATTTAATTAATTAATCTCGTTTGCTTTGTGTTTCCCTCTTCGTTATGCCTGAAAATATTATGTCTATTCATACCTGCATATCAGAGCACTTGTTTTCAGAATATTGCCAACAGAAACATTCGTCTTTAATCGCCCGCTGCCCCACGGCTGGGCACGGACCTCCTCTCAAAATAAAATGTAATATGCCCATGTCAAAGTTAATAAACATTAAGTAGTCTCGCTAACGTTATTTATATAACTAGTTTTTCTATATTTTCCACGAAAATTCCATTAACACTTAACATTTTTTTTTATTTCGACGAATAGCACACAGCGTGCTGGTGGCCTGATGTTAAGCGGTCCCAGCAGCGCATGGACACCCACATTTAACCTCAAACAGAACTGAAGTCTTATCTGAGGTCGTAATTAGATGCGTCACTACTCGTGGGAAAAAAGAGGGTCGCTCGCTTATAAGAATACCCGACAACCACACCTCTGCACCCGAAACACAAATACTTGTATTACTGTTTCACGGCGGATAATGGGGGCGTCGGTGGTATGTCCCTAGCCTTACTACGTTCCACTCATCAATATTACTAATTAGTCAATAATGACTAATATATCGTACGTATCAGCTCATTAGACATAAAATTAAGGCGAAGGCTATATAGAAAACGTATCGCGTCGTAACTGGGCTGATCATACAAAACATGAGTAAATAGTAAGACTCGCTTGCGCCACGCACCCTCTCCAGTACGTGTAGTCACGCAAAGCTTCAAATATCATCACCGACACATTAATATCCCACTACTGGGCACGGGTCTCCTCTCAGAATGAGAAGGGGCAGGCCGCAGTCCACCATGCTGGCCAAGTGCGAATTGGCACAATTCACACACCTTCAAGAATTTTATAAATAACTCTCAGATGTGTAGGTTTCCTCACGATGTTTTCCTTCACCGTTAAAGCAAGTGATAATTAATTTCTAATACGCACATAACTTCGAAAAATCATAGGTGCGTGCGGGATTCAAACCCCGCCCCCCTTCAAATATGTTCTGTATAAAAATTTACAAAACTGACGCAGCATCGTCGCCCTGCTGCCTCTTCTACATGACCAGGGCCTAATAATCCCACTCATGTTCTATAGTTCCATAAATGCTTTGTTTTTAGAACTTTCAAAGTTTACTTCCAAATAAAAACTAACTGAAATAAAAATATATTTATTTATTTAAATGTGTTTATGTTCAAATTAAACGTATATAATTACATACGCCTAAAAATTACCTAAGAAATATCGATTTTTAAATCCTTACGAACGCCACAAAAATATTAATAAATATAAAACTCAAGAGAACAGTATAATATAATGAAATATTTTTAATAAATATTCTTCAAAGTGGACTCATTACATTCCCGTTCTAAGGTACGTTGTTAATACATTCGTGGGCGTTATCATTCAGTCGATTGGTTCTAAAATAGAAAATCGATACAAATTATAATTATCTATAATACTGTACAAACATTTTTGATCAGAGGTTTTAATTTGTTGAATTGAATATATATAAATCGCCTTAGTCGGGAATGTACTAATTGAAGACCACTGAAAACCATACCAAGGAATAAGTCTTGAAATTGATGATTGAAATTAATCATCATACGACACTAACATATCATCAAGGATGACCCCTCCTCCCCCTCCCGTCTCCACTCTCCAGTAATGGCCACGAGATCTCCTATCAGAATGAGAAGATTTAAATAGTGTGCTTTGGTAAACTTCTTCACACACTTGAGAATTATGGAGAACACTCAGGCTTAGCTTTCCTTACAATGGATTTCTTCACCGTTAAAACAAGTAATAACTCATTTCTAATATGCTTATAGCTTCGAAAAATCAAGTGTGTTGGAGGCATTTCACCATCGGACCACCTGCATGTGAGGCTGGGTTAGAACCACTAAGCTATCACACAGAAATATACACACACAGACATTTTACAGATTTATAGGACTTCAAATATATAAAAAAATATATACGAACGTTATATACGTTATAAATATATACGAACATTAAAAAATCGATTTGTGCTAATCAAATAAATCAAAAATTAACCTTATGACAACACTTACGTGAATGTTCGCTTCAGATTCAGTGTAAAAATAAAAAGCTAACGCGCAAAATAGCCGAGTCAATAGAGCCACAACTGTACCACTATGCATCAACACAGATACGCGCAGGATCAACTGCACACGCTGACGAAGGGATATTAAGCCCTCTCTGTGGGAGCGCTGGATTGACGGATCACACATCGTTAACGTGTCAGTTTTCACAGTGGTCGGTAGGCATACATGTACACAAACAAAGTTATATGAGACAATTGTTGCAGGCGTTTTATAAAAATAAAACTATCATCACTATTGCACATGCACGAATCACGGATATTTTCATAATAGAAAATTGCCTACTATTCCACTGTCTAATGTACCAATAGCAGTGATAGCTTAGTGATTATGATTCCGACCTCTGACGCTGGGTGTCCGGGGTTCGAATGCTGCACGCAACTCTGAGTTTTCGAAGTTACGTGCGTATTAGATATTAATTATCACTCGCTTTAATCTCGAAATAAAAAATCGCGAGGAAACCTACACATCTGAGGGTTTTTATATAAAGTTCTCAAAGGTGTGTGAAGTCTACCAATCCGCACTTAATATACGCGGTCTATGGCCTAACTCTTCTCGTAATGAGAGGAGATCCGTACCCAGCAGTAGGACATTAATGGGTTGATGATGATGATAACGTAACTAATCGTCGCTTGCCTCAACGGTGGGAGAAAACATAGTGAAGAAACCTACATGCCTGAGAGTTCCTGCGTAAAATTCTCAAAGGTGTATAATCTTTTAAATTACTCTTGGCCAATGGTTCCACCACTATCATCTACAATGACCTAATATGGCGTACTGTAGCCGTAGAACAGAAGACGCCACTACTAATAAGCAAAAATAGGCGTGGTGGTAAAGACGTTGCACGCGATAGTCAAAGTTAGCTACCTCCTTTAAATTGTGCAATATTTAAACTTATAACCTCATGTATGAAATAAATCAGTTATTAAATGTTATATTAAACCAGTTTTTATAGGAATTTCCGTCAATGACAAAAATTTCTTTTAGCAGGTCATAATAGCCATCATCAACCCATTACTGTCACACTTGCTGGATACGGATCTACCATTGGAATGAGAAAGATAAGACCATAGTCTACCACACTGGCCAAGTCCGGATTGGCAGACTTCATACACCTTGGAGAACTTTAAAAATAACTCTGAGATGTATAAAGAACCTATGTTCTTTCACGATGTTTTCCTCCACCGTTAAAACAAGTGATAATTAATTTGTAATACGTACATTACTTCCAAATATCAGAGATGCCTGCGTGATTCGATCCTCGGACCTCCCGCTTGAGAGACTGGAATCATACCGCTAGGCTATCAGTACTCTATGTAAACCGTTATTAGATTATTTTAGATGGGTATTATCTTTAGTATTTTGGTCTTAAGCCTAATAACTATTTATGTTAACACCACTTGTTCGTAGAACACCCTAATAACTCTGTAACGATTCTAAGCAATTAATTATTTGCATGTAATACTAATCGACCGATCAATATTGCATTGTATGACCGTAAACATAGGTGTACAAATTTCATTTTGTGTATGTATAGTTAATTTAAAAAAGCATGCATTCATTATACTAATTCTATCTGATACTGTAGATTTTGGTACGATCTATTATTAATAACTGGAAATATATATTTCATTATAGTATCTATATATATTCAGACGATATATAGATCCGAGACGCTCTCAGATATCACGAAATCGCAATTCTCAAATATTACATCAATCACAAAATATTACAAAATGATATCAAATACAATTATTCAAAAGAGAGAGTAAGATAGATATATTATATACACGTCCCAGACACCTCTTCAAATATTAGTAGATGTCTGTCTGTTACCAGCTTAGAGTTTAAGACAGTTAAAAGTAGAGTTCACACTCATTCAAGAAATTTTAACTACAGAATATTGTTTCTTCGACGATTTCTACCTAGTAAGATCGCGCCAGGAGACGAAATAATACTAAATTCTTACACATTTTGACATCGTCTTCATAAAAGCACGGTACCCGTTTTGCAGTTTATTTTATGTTTTGCCACTGTTTGGTATTTAATATTAATGGTAAATTAAACAAAGCAAACAATAACAAAAACACTGGTAATAAATATAAGTAGTGCTAGCCTAGTGGGATCTCTACCTCTCACGTTGAAGGTCTAAGATTCGGATCACATGATTTTTCGATGTTATGTGCATATTAAAAATTAATTATCACTTGTCCTAACTGTGAAGGAAAACATCGCAAAGAAACATATATGCCTGAAAGTTTTCCGTTCTCCTAAAAGTTCTTAAATGTGTCCTAAGTCTACCAAACCGTACTTGGTCAAGAAACCATATCTCCTGACCCAGCGGTGGAATGGTAATAGATTGATAATAACGATGAATAAGCTATTATGAAAAAGGAGATTAGATTTTTTTTTTAAGAAATAGAATCTATCCAATTATTGATTCGTTAGAATATTATTATGCACACCCATTATTTAATAATTTTAAAATATTTTAAGTCTCCATTCAAGATATATAACATTTTTCTCATCTTCTGAACACAAGTATTATCTTTAAATAAATACAGGTATTATCTAGGTAGGTGGTGTACTTTGATTGCTTGATTAGGCTACATAAATAGGTAGGCAACTATTTATTTTTATTTTAAGAATTGCGCATAATCAACTTACAGCTCTATTGATAAGTAGACATTACGTTGTCTACTAGGAGTCAAAATAACTAAGAGTGCCTTCTTTGTCCATTTCTCCTAATCAAGCCATGCTAATTATCATATACGGCAGTATTGACGTCTTGTTAAGCCATTCAAATTTTTTTTTAAATTCTTTCATTGATCTCAAAAGGGGCGAGGTTTTTGGGCTGGCCAATTACCTACCATCCAATGTTTTTATTCATTTCACATTGTTCTATTTTATTTATGTCTAAAGAGTAGCAAACGAGCGTGCCTGATCTATCTTCAAACAGGACTCGAGCCCATCATACTGAGATTGTACGTAGATACGTCACTACTCCTGAGGATTAATATAGTCATCTCGCTTAAAAGTGTACCCGACAGCCACCGATCGCCGTGAAGTATTGCTTCTCGGAGTATTGTGAGAGCGGCGGCAGTGTCTCCCCGACCGAAGTATACTTCTACCACCTATTGACATTTTACAATGAAAACGATTGTTGTACTTATAATGGTAATGTTAATAAATAGAGATTAGTGACTTCATATTTTTTGATATCAGAGATGCTAATTGTTACGTAAAGTACGTAAAGACTATACGGACCAATTATGTCTTCATATCAGACTTATATTATTGTTACACAAAATATTACCATCATATTATATAGGTATTACTGTATGTTTGTTTATAATACACTATTATGTATCTATTGCATATTGACCATACAATCTAGATAGGCTTCTTATATATGATTACTGAATTAGTTTTACATAACGGGACAATTCAAGAACTTTCCCAGAAGTTTTTATACACTGAAAATATCCATTAGACATATATGTAACGTAAATTATTTAAATTTTGTTTTCAATGCGCATATGTTTCTTGTCAGTTTCATGTAAGTTTACTCAATATAGGTTGAGATTAAATTGCAGTGCAGAATGTGTTATGGTTCAAATATCCAACGACTTGCTTGTTGAGTTTTGTGTGACAATACGCTCTTGTACGATGCATACTTTGCTTGTGTGAACGATATGATCATATTGAACAGTATACAAGATATTGAACTAAGCATTAAACATAGCGCTACACTAACCGTAGCCCACTCCACTCCTACATTTCATAACCAGACTGCAAAATACGTGCTATATATAAATTCAACCAATTCTGATAAATTGAGCCTATTTTTTTGGAAATTAAAATGAACCTAATATGTAAATGTACGTGATGAATATTTTATTAAAGTACGTAGTGTCACAGAATAACGCCCGTCTCGCTAAATCGATACGTAACTGATCGCACATTGCCAATAATTAAGTTTGAGGGAAATTTGAATAAAAATAACAAGTATATACATCACTACTCCTGAGGACTAAGACAGTCGCCTCACCTCGAAATTCCCAGAAAGAAATTCATTCCACATTATGTACATGGATGGTATATATACTCATGCTGCGTGAACCGTGTTAAAAAGGTCGAATAAATGACCATTGTACAAGTAAAGAAGCACAGCGAAATGTTTCTTCATAAACTAATATTACTAACTTGTCGATGATATTTTGAAATCGATTGGAACGCCCGGCTCCTTCGAAGTCAACTAGGATTTATTTACCTATGTATAAAATCTTTTCAGCTATCTCACAATATTTAGCGTCCGAGATTAATATTTTTTTAAATATTTTTAAATCATAAGTGCTGCAAATGTACTGCAAAATACAAGGTTATTTTTGTTGCGACTAAAATTTATTTACCAGTAACAAATGATTTATTGAATTTTGCTCGTTTAAAATCAAGTTGGGGTCAATAACGATTACTCTGAAAGGATTCGTCTAAGACAGGAAAATGTTATGTATCTTGCGCCATGAAGTCCTAAGTTAGCCTGTATGGTCAATAAGAAGTGATTTATTACGGCAATTCAACATACATTGGGACTTGATTCCATAAAATTTGAATTTAAAATACTTTAATCTGTTAAAAAACAGTCTACGTTCCTTGCAAACATTAATAAACATAAGGGTCCCTCGGTAAGCGATAAAAAATCTGCCATTCTTTCAAACAGTCACCTTCACAAAAGCATTTTGAACAAACAAGCATATGTTTTTCACGACATCTATTGTGTGCTCTAGATTTATAATCTGTAGATTGGTTTAGATAAGTAATACTATAATAGGCTATTTTTCAGTTTCAAATACACGAGCCTATTTTTACTACCGATAATATTTTATTCTACTTATTATTGCCTTTTTGAAACTTTGACAGTGAACATTTATGGCGAATTCGAATCCCTTAACTGAACATGGTGGGACACATATTCGGCTGACTTCTTAGGAATTGAAAATGCGATACAGTTTAATAGAGTGAAAATTGATGAAATAAAAGTAAAATTAACGAAGTTTATATATTTTTAATTTTGTAATATACTAGAATTTATTATATTTCTGATATGATAGCCTTATATAAGTTTAGAATAGAATCACTCCATCGTTCCCGGATGTCGTGAAAGGGATTATAATAAACCCAGGAGAAGAGAAGCGGCATCTTCCTGTCAACTGTTTATTTATCTACTGTATTCCACCAAAATACACAGCCAGGCATAGTGACTGAAGCAAATGAGGAAATACATCATATTTAAAACATATTTTTCACAGTATTATGTCAGGATATACAAAATGGTATAGTTACGCAAAGGAATTAAAAATACTGAAACAAATAATATTGATGTAGGTCTAATAATACTGCAATAAATAATATTGAAGTAGGTCTTTCTTTTATTTATTTACTTATTTGGGGTAGAAGAAAAAACAATTAAAAGTAACTAATTTATTCAAAGATGATAAAAGTGTTTATATCTTTACTGCAGCAAAAAAACGCCACTTCAGATTAACGGCTGCAAAAATTGCGACGATATTACGATGTAGTAAGCAGTCGCATAATATGTCCTAACATAGCCCTCAGAAGGCAACACTGCATCCGTAAGGCAGGGCTCATGTATTGGGCAGTGGTTACTGATGTTCATAGGCTATGTAGCAAAGGTAGAGGCTAGTACTATCCACTTTTGCTACATATTAATTGCAAACCATATACCTAATCTAGGAATTACTACGTGTAAAAGATATGAAAAGACCGGTAAAAATATAATTATCCTAAAGTCTTAACAACAATGTATTCAAAGTTAAACCATAGGGACTAGCGATTTACAACGCGCTTACCGCATTGGTAACTATACCGGTCTGACAGACAGTCATCTCTGGACATCCGGATTCAATTCCCGCCCGGGTTGTGGGGCTTTGATTGTAGGTATTTCTGTTCCGGGTCTGTGTGTTTGTGTACTCGTCTTTGAAATGTCCATGGCATGTCCACGACAACAGTGTAGATAGCGTTATTATTATTGTTATTAGCGGCTAAACGCCACATCTGATTGTAGAAATTGTTAAGTCATATAATCGTATAGTCGTGTAAAACATAATAATAGGTTAAATATCAATAAGATATATACAGGGAGGAAGTAACATAAAGAGAAAAACTTTGTTCACGCACATATGACAATTTAGATATCATCAACGACCCATTGATGTACCACTACTGGGCACAGGTCTCCACTCAGAATGAGAAGGGTTAGGCCATAGTCCACCACGCTGGCTAAGTGCGGATTGGTAGACTTCACACACCTTCGAGA